>JBAMBJ010001238.1:0-24148 GCA_037043495.1 Drosophila recens | reverse complement strand
TTTGGTCAAGAAAATTACTTGACCGACTGTATATATATTTTGAGGTAAATGCAATGAAAATGTGTTTGATATGTTGATCGGACACACCTTGTTCAGAGAGTTATTATTAACTAATTACATTTTGTTGTTTGCCATTTGTCATTTGATATATGCATTTTTGGAATCGATAATACGTGCTCAGAGCTGACCATAACTTAGTGAGGGGAACTGTGAGAGGGGGTGGGGATGAGTGGAAGAGGGGGTGGTGGGGTGTTAAGCTCTCTCGCTCTTGAACTCCTTATCGTTGCTGCAGTTGCTGTGAGCACGTTTCTGTTTTCTGTTTCTGTTTTCTCTGTTCAGCTTCGAATTCGATTCGCTTTTTGTATTTTATTTTATTTTTTTTTTTTGCTCAATGATATCAGCAGTCATGCAAATAAAATGTACAGTGTGTACACACTGGATAACAACAATATGTATGTGTGTGTGTGTGTGTGTGTGTAACGGCTTCAGTTTCAGATAAATTAGCGCGCTTATCTAACCAGCTGTTGTTGTTGTTGTTGTTGTTGTTGCACCTGCGCCGTTGCTTTCTTCTTCTAGTTGGAACACTATCATAGGCTCACCCTTTCCCTCTCCTCTCTCCCCCTCTCTATCTCCCTCTCTCTTATGCGCTGAGCCGCTTTGCATATTTATCTTTTGCACACTTGCTGCGCTGCTTCGCACAGTGGGATAATTCATTCAAATTATCGCAATTTGAATTAAGTTATTTTTTTTGAAGATGATAAAACAAATAATAAAACAATTTCTTGATTGTACGATTTTTTTTATTTGACGATAAGAGTTTGGTATATTTTGTAGCTTATATTAATTCAAATTTTTAAAAATTTTGATTTAAGTTATTATAAAAAAAAATACTTAAAAAAGTTTTCTGCTCTAAGAATTTTTTATTTTATTTTAAAAGTTTGTTATATTTTTTTGTTTTTATTCAATTAAATATTAATACTTTATATAAGGTTATTATTTCCAAGATGATAAAAAAATTCTCTAAATATTGGTTTATTGTACGATATTTTTAAGTATGTTTATTTTTTCTAACTGTTTTTAATATAAATTTAGTTAAAATAAATTAAATGTAATACAAAATCGAGAACTTTTATTACGGACTTGGGCAAAAAGTGTTACCTATTTTCATAGATATTAATTATTGTCTGCTAGTCTAGCCGTTTTGTCCACTGTGCGTCGTCCACATGGCTGCCTTCGTTCTTCCTCTTCCTCTTCCTCTTGGTCTTTTAGTCATTGTTGCTGTTGCTTTTAAATTTCTATAGCTTAAAAGCGCGCAGTCGATAAACTTTTATCACAACTGCAGCAGCAACAACAACAACAACAACAACAATAACAACAACAATGAAAACGAAAACTGTGCACAAGTTGTTGTTGTTGCTTGAATTAGTGCGAGATATGGCAACGCTAAAGAGTAACGGGGTACAGTTGTTCACTTACTTAAATGTGAATATGTAAAAAATAAATGAAATGACAGAAAAGTTCTAAATTCTTCATGCAATCTGATGGAGTATTTGTTACAGTCGTCGTGTAAAGTATTTTGACAAAACTAAAGTAAAATCTACTCATAATTTGAACTTACTTTATGTGTAGTTTGGCATCAATGGAAAGATCATTTAAATTCCGTTTGAATGATACAAAACTTTCCTCAACCCATTAAGAACTTATTGAAAATATTAAATTTTTTTTAAGTGTCTTCTGTTTTGACTCTTTTTTCGGTTTGAAACAAAACATGTTTTGAAGCAAACATTTTATTTTTCAAAAATCTCTTCGCTAGTATTTATTATGATTTTTTGTATGCGATGATCTCAGAAAAATTTTGTATGAAAAGGCAAATCAAATCGAGCGATAGATTAATATTGTAATTAATTAGTTAATGCTCTAGTATTCTTAGTAAATTGGATATGTTTTCAAATTTGAGATTCATTTTAATGCATTTTACGTCAAAATATGTCTTCAACAGTTAATAAACCCCTTAACTAAGATTGTATTTAAAAATATAATTAGAGAATCTAGTTTATTTAAGGTTTTAGACTATGACTATACAAATTTTTAAAATTATTTAAAAAAAAATCTGTTTTATTTTTACTATTTTTAAAAACACACTTTCGAAGAGCATCTTTCTAAATTTCACAGATATCATCAGTATTAATTCAGTAGTTAGAATTTTTGCAAACAGTTTGGACAAAACGTGCCACTGTGCGGAGTCGGTGTAGAGTTTTTGGGGTTTCGTTGAGTTTCGTTGAGTCGTGACTTCAAGTTGCGTCCCTCTGGGCCACAGTCGTGGGCAAGAGAATAGATAAACACTATGCGTTTATTTTTTACTTCTTTTTTTTTTATTTATAAATTTTAATTACGGCTTATCACTAATTTTATGTTAATTGCCAGCTGTTGTTTTGTCTGCTGTCTGTTGTCTGTGTTGTTGTTGTTGTTGTCCTACTATGTGCATTATCTGGCTAAAAAGCAACAGAGCCCAACAAAAGACACGACCAGCACAACTTGGTCGTCATAGTCATCGGTTTGTCAGTTTGTCAGTTTGTCAGTTTCTCGTCGTCGTCGTCGTCGACATGCGGGTGACAATTTCCAAGTAGAGCTCCGGGCTCAGCTGTACTCGAATTCGAGTCAAGTTGACTCTTGAACTGGCCAAGAGTGTTGCCAAATTTTCAGAAGCAACTTCAAAAAAAAAGGATTTTTAAAAAGCTTTCTTTTTCAGATCGAAAATTAAAAATTTGTCTACAAAAATAAAATCTTTAAAGGCAGATGACTTTTTTGAGCCTGATAAAAAATTGTTTGCTGATTCTCGACGCTTTTTTATACAAAAATTCGGCGCTTTTGACGCAAAACTCTTAACTTTTTTTCTTCTAAATTTGGCTTAAAATTCAATAGTCCTTAAAAATCGAGAAGATTTTTACATATTCTATATATACATACATACGATGGAATCGCTTTCGCTTGAGTTTGACATAAATTTCATACAAATTTTAGTCAAATTCAAGAGAAAGCGATTTCTGTGGCACCCCTTAAAAGGTCATATATTTAAGTATGTATTTCTGTGTTTTATATTCTTCTTAAAAATGATAATTTATCGTCCTCATTTATCAATCGATCATGTTTTTAAATATTCGGGGGTGCTACAGAAATCGCTTTCGCTTAAATTTCACTTAAATTTCATGCATAAATTTCATACACATTTTAGTCAAATTCAAGTGAAAGCGATTTCTGTGGCACCCCTGATAAGCTCATCTATTTATGTATTTCTGTGTTTTTCTTTTATATTTAGGGTGTTCAGTTTACCCTAGCAGCGTTGCAGATTGAAAACGTTGCAAGCTTTCTGCGAGAACAGCGCTTTACGTGCAACGCGTTGAACATATTCAAAAAAATATAGACAAAAAACAGCACACTGTGGTAACGTGCAATGCTTTCCACATAAAGCGCTGTTCCCGTAGCAAGCTTGCAACGTTTTCAATCTGCAACGCTGCTAGGGTAAAATGAACACCCTAATTATTCCTAAAAATGATAATTTATCGTCGTCATTTATTAATCGATTATGTATTTAAATATGAATAAAAAATAAATAACTTACGTTAATTTTTTAAAATAAAATAAAAATGATTTGTCAATACAATTGCACACTTTGTACTTGTTTAAATATTTTATATGAAAGTCTTAGAATATTTTTGTCAGTGTAAAGCAAACATTAAAAATGCAGAATTTTTTTTTTCTACAACTTTGACTTTAAAAACAGACAGATTTGACGGGAAAAAAGCTGTGTGCTGTTAACACTGCTAACCATGTGATGACTCCCCTTCCCCTTCCCTACCCCTACCCCCCGTCCACTTTGGCACCTTTCGCCCTGCCCGTTAGCTATCGGCGACTACGTGTCATGCGGCTCATTCTCATTTGGCTTCGTTGATGATAGCAAGCTTAAGTATGTATGTACATACATATGTACATATGTATGTAAATACATTATCGTATCGTATGTATTTGCGCACTGCAATTGCAATTGCAGTTGTGGCTGATAAGCCCAAAGCTCAGGTTGCACTAGATAAGTAGCTAAATCAAGGCCACCCTGTGTGCTGTCTCAGTCGCAGTCGCAGTTGAAGTCTCAGTCGCAGTCCCGATCTCAGCCTCAGCTGCTGTCGCTGCTTTGAGCGCTGCCTCTTCAGCTGCCACTGAAGTTGCCAGATTTTTGACAATTAAAACATGATTGAAATTCAATTAAATAAAAATGAGTAAAAAGATTAAAACTCAAAAAATAAAATATGTTTTTTTATTATTTTACTTTTATTTTAAAATTAACATTAAATAGCATTAAATAAATTTTAAACTGAAGTTTTTTATAACGCGCGCATCTGTTCGCTGTCGCTGCTCTGCCCGCTGCTCTCAGCTGCTGCTGCTCGCTGCTCGCTGCCTCCCTGTCAGTGTTGCCAATTAAGCTATTTTCCCGACAGATTTAGTGGGTTGCAACTGCCAAATGCGGGATAAATTGTAGCGGGTAGCGGGAATTTTAGCTACTTCAAAAATAATTTTAGCTTTTTGAAAACATCTGGTAACTTCATGAATTTTCCTGTTTTACGATACCACACTTAAATACTTTGTAGTATTTTTTCCATTTGAATGGCACAAAAACATCGATAGGCCAAAAGAGCATTAAATTTTATCGTTTTTAACTATGAAATCAATTAAATCTATCACAATTTATGAACCGATCGGTGAAAATGCGTAAAAAATTCTTAAAACAACTCTAAGAGTGATTGTAAAAAATTTGAAAAATAACTTCGCTAGTATTTTTTATGATTTTTTTTTTGAAAATTGCAAAAAAATCCATTTTTTGTATGAGAAATTGGAAAAAGGGGTTAAAATAGTTACTTTTAGCAAATTTTAAAAAGTCATAAAAAATATTAGCAAAGAGATTTTTCAAATTTTTTTTTGCATTCACTCCTAGAAGAATTTTTTTGCATCAAAATATTCCAAAAACACTGGATTAAATCAATAAAAATATCGTTTTACTACTCTAGCGTTTTCTTTAGCTATCAACAAATCTTTTTTATATATTTTTAGCTTTTTTCAATGGCTATTTTGGCTTTTTCATGTCCCGAAGAGTTCTCAACACTGCTCCCTGTCTCTCTCTCTCTCTCTCTTCTCCACACTCGCTCTGCGGTTGATGATTAACCGTTAAAGTTGTCCACTTCAATAACGAGCATCAATTACGATGCGAAAGAGCAAAAGAGATGGAGGGAGGCTGCATGCGAGAGAGAGAGCAAATGAAAGATAAGCACTCGATACGAGAGCTTTGGCCACTTTTGACATTGTGTTTAATAAGCGCGATAAGCTTTTGTCGTTGTTACTGTTACTTTTTTGTTGTTGTTGTTGTTGTTGCTGGTTTTGCATTGAAATCGCACCAGGAAATATCAGCAGTGAGATAAATAACACTAACAATAACAAGTAACAACGACAACAGTAACAGCAACAACAGCAGCAACAACAACTTGCATTACAAATCACAAAAAATGTTGTTTTCATTCTGTGTGTACTCGCAATAAGTTCGTTCCATTGTTGTTGTTGTTGTTGTTGTTGCTTTTTGGACAGCGCATTTGCATATCAACAGCGATAGTGATAGCAAGGGTAAGGGGAAGGGGCAAGGGGGGGAGGAAGGAACTTGGGAACACTGGAATCTTGAGTCACAGAGCCCTGTAAACAATTGCGATATGAAAATAAAAATCCGACTCTCTTATCGAAATGAAACTAACACCAAAAAAAACAATCAAAAATATAATATGATATTTAGAATAAAGAAACTGAATAATTATATAAAAATAAATAAATATATTTATCACAAAATACTATATACAACATATACACTGCACAAAGTGATTAATGAGCTTTGATCTGATTAACTCCAATTCTAAAAATGAAATTGGAATTTTTGTAATCTTAAGTATTTGACTTTAGATAAGATCTCTGCGATGTGATGGAATTCTGTGAATATAAAAAAATGCATTTCAGATTATTTAAAAGATGGAAAAATTTGTAAAAGAATAAAATGGATTAATGTGATATTGCTATTAAAAATAAATATATGATTAAATATATGATTAATGAGTGTTGATCTGATAAAGTGCAATAATTTCCAAGTATAGAATTCAGTTTAAAATATTCTGGGGTGCCACAGAACTCGCTTCGCTTGAATTTCACTTAAATTTGTATGAAATTTAAGTGAAATTCAAGCGAAAGCGATTTCTGTTGCACCCCTGATTGTCACGTTTTATTGTTATTTTATAAAACTCTTTGTCCTGACTGACTCACTGACTCACTGACTGAGAATCAACGTGC
The DNA here is from genome assembly GCA_037043495.1 of Drosophila recens. Lineage (NCBI taxonomy): Eukaryota > Metazoa > Arthropoda > Insecta > Diptera > Drosophilidae > Drosophila > Drosophila recens. Next base: position 17,776 of record JBAMBJ010001238.1, on the reverse strand, counting down.
AGCCCAAACGGTAAGAGATAGAAAGCTGAAATTTTCACACAACATAGGTAAAATAATTTCATCGTGCAACAAGACGGCGTTTTGCGAAATTCGACCTGAAAGTGGGTCAAAATCAAAGTCAAAGGTCACAGAATTGCTTAGTATGAAAAACTTTTTTGTTTCTTAAGATATCTCAACCAAACTCACAGATTGTATGTTTGTATTACAGTCTGACCAAATTTTTACCCAAAGTCGGACGACTATATAGCTGCCATAGGAACAATCGGATGCAAAATAAACTTTAGTATTGAAAACTTTTTTGTTGCTTTAGATATCTCAACCAAACTGACAGATTATGTTTGGGACTGTCTCTTACATTCTGACCAAATTTGGTCAAAGTCGGTTGTATTTTATAAAATTGATTATTTTATTGATTAATATTAAATAAAAATAAGATTTAACTATATAATATGCAAAATACAAACATTAACTCCCTTTAATATTGGTGCTTAATTTAAAAAAGTTTATTTATTTTAAAGCAATGTTAAATTAACTAAAATTAGCTAATTAATAAAAAAGATCAAAGTTCAAGTTGAGAAATACATATAAAATAAAATATATGTTAACATTGAAAAATTTGTGGGTTTTTTTTTTTAATAATATTAAATTTATTAATTATTTATGCATTTTAATGTAGTTCAAATTGGATTTAATTATAAAATTTGTAAAATACCACATTAATATCCTTTGAAAATTGGTGTATAATTTTATTAAGCCTATTTACATAATGATGTAAGCTTAAAACTAAATTTGAAATAATATACCATATTAAATTAAATGATAAAATCAAAGTTGCAGTTGAGAAATGCACATGACTGTATAGATTGGAATTTCCATTCGTTTGAGGCACTGTTGTTGTTGTTGTTGTTAGCTGATTAATCATTATTGGCTGACATGTGGAAAAGGGAAGGAAAAGGGTAAGGGGTTGGGGTTGGGGGGGTTTGTCGATTGTCCGAATCGTTGTTCTAATCGTCAATGAAATCGAAATAAACTTGAAATTTGATGCCCAAGCAGCGATAATGTTTTGTAGTCATTTTGAGAGACAAGCAACAACAACAACAAAAAGTATTTAAAAAAAGGCAACAACAAGTTAAAAAAAACAGCTGTACGCTTGTAGATAGCTATGGTTGTTGTTGTTGTTGTTGTTTGTTATAGTTGTTGTTGTTGTATGATTTGTACAGCTCGTGGTTATCAGCTGATCTGATGGCAAGATTGTCGCGCTTTGCCTCAAAATGAGAATGAACTGAAAACTGAAACTGAAAACACAACGACACAAATTGTAGCAACAACAACAATAACAACAACAACTAAATACTGAAAAATACATAAAACAATTTTTGTTGTTGCTGTTGTTGTTGTTTTTGTTGTTGTTGTTGTAGCTCGTCTGTCTGGCTGTTTTATAACAATTTCAAAAGATTTTTAGCAAAAGATAAAAATGTCAATGTGATTTGGCTTGTCGGATTTTGTAGACTGGCAACAACTATATATTGTATATATATTTATACAGATATACCGATAAATTTATATACATATGTGTGAGTACTAAGTATGTACCATGAGTAAATACTTATATACATACATATATGGCTATATTTGTAGTGCTTACACGCACAAAAAAAAAATGATAACTGCAAAAAATAATAATAAATAATAAATAAATGCAAAAAATATTTATAAAAATTATTTTAAATTTAAATCCTTAAATAAAAATCAATAGAAAGCTTATTGTATATTTATTTAATATTATATGTTTAATTTTATCATATATGTATATTTAATTTTATCATAATGCATTAAATTTAAGGTCATTTTATTCCAAATAATAAAAAAAAAAAAAATGTAACTTACATTTTAAAAATAAATAAACATTTGGACTTCACTAAAAACACATTTTAATTAGGTAAAAAAAGCACAGTTAAAAATTTCATATTGAGTTTTACTTTAAATCAGAGAAAAGTAAAAAAACTAAAAACCTTATTTATAATTCTCAATCGGTTTTAACGCGTATAAAGATATAAAGAAATTTACGTATATTTTGTTTATAATAAATATTAAGACTTAATATACAACATTTGTATTTGACTAAAAACAAAATTTAAATTTAAAACACTTGACGTTAAAAATTCCATACAAAAATTAAAAAAAAAATCAAATAATTTCCGTAGTTAGTAATCAATTACTTTTTTCATTTTAACAGTCAATCCGCAAATTTCGCCACTTATATTTTATTTTCAGAACATTTTATACTCACAATATGATTTAAGTTTAGTTGAAAATTTTATTGCGTTTAAAAATTGTTTATATTAATTTTGAAATATTTTAAATAATAATGCTGATTTAACTTATATATTTGATTTTTAATCTATTTAGATTAACTAAATTTATTTAATAAAACAATTCTATATTTAGCGCTAAATTGTAAAAAATATGAAAATAATTCAAATGATTTTTTCTCTCTGGGTGTTGTGATTAATCTAAACACAGCGATCTGAGGCTCGTTTGCCTCGTCGGATTCCCAATCGGACTCAGACTTCAAACTGATGATGATTTGGTCAATTGTCCGGGGGGAAAGGGGGCGTGGAGAGGGGGGGGGCAACGCTATCATTGCCTCATGGCTAATTAATTTTCGTTCCCGTTCCCGTTCGCATGCTAGCGATGGCATCAAAACTATCAGCTGCCATTGCCGCCCCAAAATTTCCCAAATCTCAATCAGCAATCAACACAAACGCGGTGTTTTTTTTGTCAAGTTCATTCTTTGATTTGAAAAAAAATAAGAATCGAATCGGCTGTCGCGTTTGGGATTTGATAAGGCCACGCTTCCCATAAATCTTTGTCAGTTGGTCAGAGGTCTGTCCGCCTCTAATCGCTATCGCGATGACTATCGGTTATCGGCTAGCGGCACCGTGCACTGATTTCGTCGGGTTTTTTTTTATATTATACTTTACCTCGTTTATCAGAGGGTCGCTTCCGTTATGAGTATGTGTTGTAGTTATGAATATCAACTCAATAATCAAGTTGGAAATCTCAAATTCTCATATTTCGACACTTTATCGCAATGTGGGCATCGGGGTTTTTTTTTAGGGCCCCACAAATTTCAAATGCTCAACTTTATCGTTATCGTTATGACTATGCTTTACTTAAAGAAAGAAAGAGAGAGAGAGAGAGAGAGAGAGAAAAGGCAAGATTTTGTCAGTGATTGATAGATTTTAGATCAAAATTGTATGATTTAGCTACAAAGTTTGATTTTTTTTAGGTATTCTAGATTTTTTAAATAAAATAATCGTTATTGTTCATTGTTAATTGAAAGAGAGATAAAGAGCGAGATAGAGAGAGAGAGAAAGAGAGCGAAAATGAAAGACTTTGTCAATGATTAATAGATTTTGAGTCCCAATTGTATTTTTCTAGGTTTTTTGTAAATTAAAACTATTCTGGAAATTCAAATTAAATAATCGTTTTCGTTATCGTTATCGTTATGATTCCGCTTCACTGAAACAAAAAAAGAGAGGGAGAAGGAAAGAATAGGAAAGATTTTTTCACTGATTGATAGATTTTAGATCAAAACTATATGATTTAGCAACAAGTTAGATTTTTTTTAGATATTCTAGATTTTTGTTAATTGAAATAATCGTTATCGTTATTACTCTGCTTCGATTAAATAAAGTGAAATGGGAAGATTTTGTGTCTGATTGATCGATTTTGCATCACAAATGTATTTTTCCATGTTATTTGAAAATTAAAACAATGCTACAGATCTTTTAAATTAAATAATCGTTATCTTTATGACTAAACTTCGTGGGGAGAGGGAGAGATAAGGGAAGATTTTGTCTCTGATTAATAGATTTTGCATACAAATTTTTTTATTTAGCTACAAATTTAAACTTTTTTACGTTTTTGTAAATTATGCGGAAGATTTTTTAATATGTGAAGTATTTAATTTATTTATTATTTATTTTTTGGTAATCAATTTGTAATCCAAATTCGTTTAATTTGGCTGAAGTTACCATTTTTCAAATTAATTTTTTTTTATTTTCATGTTGATCAAGTCCAATTTTGAGATCTGCCGATTTAAATTTCGTGCCCAGACAAAAAACATCAGCAGATAATCGGCATCATCATCTTGTGCTCTTCTTCTTCTTCTTCTTCTTGCTCTCGTACTTTTTCTGCTGCTTCTTCTTCTTCTTCTTGGCATACTCTCGTTGCCTCCACCCACTTAATTAAGTTGATTCCAATGCCTCGTCATTGTCAGCTCTCTGCTCAATTCTCATTTTGGCCTTTCTTTATCAATCTTGAGCGGTCTTATCTTTAAATAAAGTTCAGTCGAGGTCCTATTATCTATTCCCAGCGATCAGCAGTCGCCGTCGTCGTCGTCGTCGTTGCTGTCGTTTAATTGACCAGCCGAACCGGATCGGATCGGATCGTATCGTATCAGATCCTCCTCCTCGCTTCTCTCTTCATGCAGTTTCTCTCTCTGATTGTCTCTCTTCTCAACTCTCCTTAGACCTTAAAATGATTTCATCTCAAGTTGCTAATCTGCTGGTGGTCGCAGTTTCTAAAGTGCCAAATTTAAATGTTAAAGAAATTTTAGTGTTTATTTTTTTTTTGTATTGATTGGAATTTTTTTTTGGTGTTTTTTGGTATTTTTTGGGATTTTTTGCGCAAAATTTATTTATGTATTTGCTAAGTCAAATAAATTTTGACGCCAAATTTGAATCATAAATAAAATAAATTTTAGTATTTTGTTTGGTATTTTTTGGTATGTTTTTTGGTATTTTTTTGGTATTTTTGCTATTTTTTTTTTGCAAAATTGATTTGCTTGCTATGTTAAATAAATATTGACGCCAAATTTGGATCATAAATGTAAAACATTTTAGTATTTTGTTTGTTATTTTCTTTTTTTTTTTTTTTTTTTTTTGCAAAATTGATTTATTTGCTATGTCAAATAATTTTTTTTGCCAAATTTTGATCAATAATAAATTCTGCATAAAATTGTTTTGAGTTTTTACAAATTAAAGGTTTTTTAAATCTTCAAATAGCTCAAAAGACTTTTTAAAATAAATTTTTGCCCATTTACAAAACAAAATAAAATATATAAATCGAAAATATGATTTTTAATGTTAATTTATACTAAGTATAACACAAGATATTAAATAAGTTGCTTAAAAGTTGCTTTTTGAGAGAAATACAAAAAAAATATTGAATTTTTTAATTTTTTTGTTTTCAAAATTAATAAAGTAATTGAGCTTGAATTTTTTATTTAGATCTAGAATCTACCTGGTATTTTCAGGTTTGATTTTTTTGAAAATCTCATTAATTGCTAGCAATCCATGTTCTCTCATCACTTCAAAAAAAAAAAAAAAAAACCAAAATCTAATCAATCAATTATTAATTACACGCATTTTCTTTTCATTTTCCCCTAAACAAAAAACAGTTGCGATAAATTGATTAAATTTGTAAATGCATGTAGGCTACTGTCTTCTTGCTCTTCTTCTTCTGCTTCTTTTTCTTGTTTCCACTTGACTTTCAATTCCAATTTCAATTCCCAATAGGCACATTTCAAATGAAAATTTAAGTGCTGCGATTAATTTGGCTTATCAGAAGAAACGGAGGCAGTTGTCTTCCCCCCACCCACCTCTCTGCCCCCACCCCTCGACACCCTATTAAATCGAAACCAAAACAAGTGCAATTAAAAGATTTTTAAGGCAAACATTTGTCATTAGAGATAAGACTTTTAAGGGGAAGTGTAGAGCGGGCATGGAGAATGTGGAGTGGGGGTAGGGGAGGGGAGGGGGAGGGGGAGGGGGAGGGGTAAGGTAAGACTAGGCACGCATAAACCAAAATTGGAATGTCTCAATTGCAAGTGATAGAGTGGAGAAGGGGGAGGCTGGGTTAAAAAAAAACGCAAACTAATTACACGATAAACGACGCACGATGTATTTTACTTTTTTCTCCTTGTCTCATTCTTTGCTTACCTCACAACTCCTTTTCCTACCTTCTACACTCCCCTCTTCCCTCTTTCCTTTCCCCTCCCCCCTCCCCTCCCCTCTCCACTGTCTACGCGCGGTAATCAAACAAAATAAATGTCTGGCAATTTCAACGTTCAAAGCTGTGCTCCCCCTCCCCCCTCCCCCTGCCCTTCCCAATCCACACTTCCAACTCCAGTCAAAGGCGCTGCAACGTTGACGTCGACGTCGCTGTCGCTGTCGCAGTCGCTGCCGACGTCGCTTTGGACGCGTCTCGTGTCTCGCAAGCGGCGGCAATCGATTAAAAATCCATAAAAATATATTTCTAGATTTTATGTGCTGATCACAAAAACAAACCAAACGTTCCCCACTCTCTCTCTCTCTCTCTCTCTGTCCCTTTTGCATTTTGTAATTAGCCGAGTACTTGAAGAGAGCACGGGTTTATAAGTTTGTGATAAACAGAAAAAAAAATGCCGTTCTAAAATCAAGCCTAATATACTTAATTTAAGCCTGCATTTTTTAAGTATGTTTCCAGGATTGAACTGAACAATCAAGCCTATATCGGGATTAAAATGGGAAAATAAGCCAAAATTACTTGATTCTCTCTCGGCCTCTCTCATTTCAACTGGCTCGGTGGCTCAGTGGTTAGAGTCGCCGACCGGTTTGTTTTAGATTTTGGATCGGTACCACTAGTCAAATGCATTATAGCATTCTCTTCATTAGGAACAATCAGTTGAAAATCAAGTCAATAAATAAATTATGGAAAAACTTTTAATAAAAAATGCTGTAAAATTGAGTAATTTCAACATTAAACAATGACAGAATATTCATAAAAGATGGTCCCATACATAACTGACCAAATTTTGAAAAGTTTGAAGTATCGGATTACATTATATCATATAGCTGCCATTAGAATTTTAGAACTGAATTCAGGATCGAAAAAATCAAGTCATTTCATAGTTGGTTTGAGCATATCTGAGATTACTACATCGACATCGTTACGGTTGGATCTCCGACATGTCCCGGAGTACCGCTTCTGTGTACTGTCAGTCTATCCACAGACTATGTTATTTAATATACTATTTTTAAATTTGTATTCATTAAGCTGAGATTGAGATGAACGGCAGTTACTGGGCATCTAGCAGTCGAGCAGCTTGTCAAGTCTGCAGTAGTGAATAATTTTGGTTGTGGAGAGAGTACAATATGAAATCTATTTATGCCATTAGCTTTGATCACATACTGCGATAGGCATTGCCCCCGACGGCCATTTTGTTTATCTCTCTCTCGCGTCTAAACTGAGCTGACGCAGCTGAAAGGCAGGAAGAAAGGAAGGAGGCAGCAACAAGCGAAAGACGAAAGTCAGTCCACAAAGCCCACAAAGTCCACAAACAAAAAAAGCCCACAAGCAAAGACAGCGAACGAGTGCGAGCGAGATGGATAGATAGCAAGTAAGCGACAGCAGAGAAAAGTACACAAAAAATTAAATCATAGATTAAAAACGAATCACTCATGTTCCCAAATGGAAACGAACGAGTTCGACATGAAACAACAGCAGCAACAACAATAACAAGGGAGTGGATCGAGTGTATCGTGTGTGTGGATGTGGATGGTGAGGGGAAGGCAGAGTGAGAGGGGAGTAGTTATTAGAGCCTGTAGTTGAAAAGTAAAAAAGGTCTACTAACTAGATAAATACAGAAAGCAGTGCTTAAATTTCTAGCCTTCCAGCTCTTACCGTTTGGGCACTACTATTACTCAATAAACTTACAAAAAAATAAGAATTTCATCAGTTAAATGCGAAATGTTTTCAAAAGGCGTTGCCAAGTTGTGTGAAAATTTCAGCCTTCCAGCGCTTAACGTTTGGTCTGCACCATAATTTGATCAATCAGAGTTTAATATATGTTTTTTAAAATAAAACTAAAATAAGATAATCATGAAAATATAATATATGAATTTAAACATAAATAAAATAAATTAAATAATTTAATTAAAATTTTAAAAAATTATACAAAATTAAAAATAGTAATAAAAGTAATAATTTATGCATCACAATAGATTATATTATAGAAAATTAGAATTGTAAACAAATATGAAAATTAATCTTACAACTGAAAACTTAAGTTTAAATTATTATAATTTGTTAATCTTAATATTACGTTAAAATCAATGATTGTTATATTTTTGTAATTGTTTAATCTTAATATTATTTTTAAATCAATGATTGTAATAGTGACTAGTGCGTTAAATAATAAGCGTTAGCTTGTAGCACTAGGAATCGAAATAAAGAAATTATTATTATTATTAAAAACATAAGTATGTTTTTTAATATCAAACTTGATTAAAAAAATTCCAAAAAAATATTCAAAAATAAGTAGTTATCACAATAAAATATTTTTACATGATAAATACAGGGTCTCTCACCGTCGGGCTCACTCAACTGTAGTTGCATTTGATTCTAATCGCATATTTTGTGCCAAAAAAAAATAGACTGAGACACATTTTGTGGTCGCGTCATCAGCCCAAAAATCTCATTAGCTCAATATTTTCGAATTATGTTTGTCTGATAGACTTTTGATCTTTTGTTAACGATAAATTCCATGTGTCTAGCTCTTAATATCTTGCGGCCAAAAATGTTTTTTGACAAACTCAATCATGTGATTTTTTGATGTTGACACTTTAACAGAATTCGAACTCGAATTCGAGTTTGAATTGAATCAAATCGATTTGTTTCTGTTTTTTTTTCGTTGTTGTTGTCAGTTTTTAGTTCAAGTTAAGAGTTCTGCCTCATCGAGCACTTTAGGCGTAATCATTTGAATGGCCAACTTGCATTCAAGGGGAGAGGGGAGACTGATGAGTTTGAGTTTGTTGCAAGTTGGAGCCCGCAGGGAAGACATTGCCGCCACTTGTTATCTAAATGCCAGCCTCACAGTCTCGTCTTCCATTATGATACACAGATATGCACACGTGGATAGGGACCAGAAAGAGTTAAGAGTGGAGAGTGGAGAGCGGAGAGGGAACGGCAAGAGCCAGAAGGGCAAATCTATCTGGCGGGCAATCGAATGCGTCGCCAATGCGTCGCCGTTGGAGTCCCAGTCCAAGTTGCATCCAAGTGGAGTCCAAGTGGCAGCAGCGGCAAAATAAGTTGACATGCGTCACGAACTTGAAACGTATTCGACGAGCACATACCCTACAAAAATGTGTATGCAAAGATTATCAGCTTTTGACTAGATCAATACTATAAAAAATTTTCAATAAAATAAAACTTAATAAGTGATAAATAAAAAGGTATAAATTAAATAAATAAAATGTAAATTAAAATTAAAAAAATAAAATACAAAAAATTTAAAATTCGCAATGATCAAGATTTTTTAACAATACAATAATTTAAAATTATAAAGAAAATGTTAAAAAAATGTAAAATTTTAATAAAAATTTCTCAATCATGAATTTTAAACAAGATTAAGTTTAAAATTATAAAGAAAATGTTTAAAAAAATATAAAATTGATATACAAATTTCTCAATCAAGAATTTTAAACAAGCTTAAGTTTAAAATTATAAAGGAAGTGTTTAAAAAAAAATATAAAATTGATATACAAATTTCTCAATCAAGAATTTTAAACAAGATTAAATTTAAAATTATAAAGAAAATGATTAAAAAAGTATAAAATTGATATACAAATTTCTCAATCAAGAATTTTAAACAACTTAGAGTTTAAAATATAAAAAAAAAGTTACAATTAATTAAAAAAAAAAAATTTTATATTTAAATTATAATTTTATAATGAGTATGTCAAAAATTAAACTTAAAGTTACGAAATAATTGTTAATAAAGCATTTTGGACAGCTTAATATTTGAAAAATAAAAAGAAATGGCAAAAAACAAAAAAATAATATAATTTAAGTAAAATTTTATAGATTGTAAAAATTATTATTTTGTATATTTAAATTAATATGAAGACAAAAATTTGAATATTTTTAGCTCATTGAGATCAAAACATTATTAAAAATTATAGAAAACATCTTGATTATATAACATAATAATTTTCAGTTTATTATTGATTTTTCAAATCGTTCTTTTTTTTTTGAGAAGGAGCATCAATTCTGTCTAGTCGTTATTGTCCAACGTTCTTATCAGCTATTGCAGGGTATCTGGCTGAAGTGTTGAGGAAGCATAATTTACATGGCAACAGGCGCCATTAAGCGCTGGTCAGCGCTGCGTAAAGAGAGCGAGAGAGAGAGAGAGAGAGAGAGAGGGAGAGAGAGAGGAAGAGAGAGAGAAACGGGTTTAAAAAAGTCAGACCTGTTGCAAGCGAAATTTGCCTCTTTTTCGCCTCTGATGGATGCGTGTTTGTTTACAGCCGTCGCTGTTTGTTCAGTTTAGCGTAATTGCCGCCGTCCTTTTTTTGTTGCCACTTGCAACGTTGCAACGTTGCAACTGTGACGCAAAATTAATGTTAACAACGTGTTCAACGTGCCACTTGTCCCGCGCATCCCTCGCATCCCTGAGGATCCAAAGGATACCGCACATGCAATTCGGAATTTTGTTGTTTGTTGTTGTTGTTGTTGTTGTTGCCAGCCAAGTGGAAGAAGTGGAAGAAGTTTCACGGGCATTTAAAACATTTTAATTATGGCCCCGATTGAGTGGGCAGCATCGTCGTCGTCATTTGGCCTTAAATGGCATTTAGATAAAGTTGCGCATACGCCACGTCAGCCGCCAGCTAGAAAACTGATTGTTGTCTGTACGATTTTCTAAAAAAGAATCTCGACAAATTATACTAAGAATATTTAATATTGGGATTACAAAACTGTTGAGCATTTAAATTTTTTGTAAATAAAATTAGAAATTTAAAATTAAAATTATGAGAAAAATAAAATTGGCCATACAAATATTAGAAAAAAACTCGTATCAAAAATTTTTTTTAATTAAAATTGTGTGAAAATATTTGTTGACTTTGGTTTTATTAATATTTTTCACTTAACTCACAACTCTTATCGTGTTTGTGTTTTTTTCTGACCGTTCTCCGGCGTGTTTTTTAAATTAATTTGAATTCTAAATATAATCTACAAATGTAAATACAGTCGAACTTCCCCAACTCGAACTTCCCTAACTCGAAGTTTCTCTAACTCGAACAAAATCGAGTGGCAATAGCGTTTACTAGCAAATTTCATACAATTCTACTTCCCTAACTCGAACTTCTCAACTCGAATTTCTCTCTAACTCCGACACAAAATATTGGCCCGTACTTCTGTAAGTCGAATTTTTCGGGAAAAATCTCCAATAAAAGTTTGAATTTTTTTTCTTTTCTGCTTTATGCTTTTGTTAACGGATCGTTTGGATATGTAATATTGATGTACATTAACATATGGTGATGTAATATGATAAAATATTGCATCAAACATTTTTTAGGCTTGTGAAATTGCTATAGGAAAGATGCTCGAAATGTACTTCTTTGTGAGCGCACCAGCTCAATAATATTTATCATGGCACCAGCGCGTGTATTAAAATGTTTATCTCTTTAAGAAATTTTTAAACTTATTTGTTAAGAAATTGAAAAGTGGTCCAGTTTAAATGGAAAATTAATTATGTCATTTGATTCGGGAACATCTTCTGGATACAGCAAAAGAACGATAAAACCTATTTTTGAGAATATCGACAGGACTTGAACAAACTGAAATTTGTTTGTTGAAAATAACAAGAAAAGTTTGCAATTTGAAATGTATTTATGAATGAATGAAATTGTAGTTTTATTTAAAAACTAAAAAAAAAAAATTCCCTAACTTTCGAAGTCTCCCTAACTCGAACTTTTTCGTGGATAATGGTGATTCGAGTTAGGGAAGTTCGACTGTATTTTAGTATGAAACGAACACTTCGAAAGGATGTTTTTAATAAACTAGTCGGCGGTGCTACAGTCGAGCGGTACTCGACTGTCGGAGACCCCGTACTTATAATAAAGATATCTCAAACAACAAAAAGATTTTCATACTAAGACTTAATTTGGACAGATCGTTCCTATGGCAGCTATATGATATAGTAGTTCGATTCCAACCAAATTTGGTCAGTATGTATGAGACCATCTTTTATGCATATTCTGTCAGTTTGGTTGAAATATCTCAAACAGCAAAAAAGTTTTCCATACTAAGACTTGATTTTCAACAGATTGTTCCTATGGGAGCTATATGATATAGTAACGATTTCAATCAAATTTGGTCAGAATGTATGGAACCATCTTTTATGCATATTCTGTCAGTTTGGTTGAAACATCTCAAACAGCAAAAAAGTTTTCCATACTAAGACTTGATTTTCAACTGATTGTTCCTATGGCAGCTATATGATATAGTAATCCGATTTCAATCAAATTTGGTCAGTATGTGTGGGACCATCTTTTATGCATATTCTGTCAGTTTGGTTGAAATATCTCAAACAACAAAATAGATTTTCATACTAAGACTTGATTTTCGACTGATTGTTCCTATGGCAGCTATATGATATAGTGGTCCGATCCAAAATCTAAAACAAACTCGATCTGCTCTTAATATAGACGCACCTACATACCAAGTTTGGAGTCTCTAGCTTTTATAGTCTCTGAGATCTAGGCGCTCTTACAGACGGACAGACAGACAGACAGACAGACGGACAGACGGACAGACGGACAGACAGACATGGCTATATCAACTCGGCTGTTGATGCTGATCAAGAATATATATACTTATGGGGTCTGCCACGCCTCCTTCTGCCTGTTACGCACATTTTTTTTTGTGACAAAGTTAATAGACCCCTATACTTTTTTAAAGTACGGGGTCTAAAAATGTGCTTATTACTAGTCACAAAAAATTTAAAGCTAGAAAAATAAAAGACAATTTGCCTAATATTAAAAAAGAGATTATAAAAAGCTTTAGCGACTAATTAACTTTTTTTAATTGCAATTTCGTAATTTTTGTTACTCATTTTTTCTTATGGCCGTTTTTTCAATGTAACAAATAAATTCAAATTTGACATTAATTTCTATAAATTTAACACAAAATTCTCTTTTCAATAGTTATTACTTAGCTTATTTATATAGACATTGAAAAAACGGGTCTTAGTTAATTTCCTTATTTGTGCTTTAATTTTTACATTTCTATTTATTTCAATTTTTTTTTTTTTTTTTTTTGCATTTCCTATAAAAGTATTTGAAATGTTTTCAGGACATCGATTTATGATGTCATTGATACCCGCTCAATAATATTCGTATGGCAATTGGCAATTTGAAATCTCCAAGGCATCAGTTTTCCAAGTACTTGCAGCTGTTGTTTCCTTTCCTCCTCCTCTCTCTAATGCTCTCTCTCTTTCTTGTCGTGCGTCATTTTATTGAGAAATTGATAAGCTTGGCCCGCTGACTGGAATGGACTGGCTGCTGTTGTTATCCGCATCGCAAAGTATGAATTTCATTGGAAATCAAATTGAGCAAATCAAAAAATATAAATTAAGACATTTTGTCGCCATTTCTCCATCTATTTCTCTCTCTCTCTCTGTGTTCTTCTAATTCCCTTTCCATTTTTAGCTAATTGCTTTTGTTAGCATACTCTTTTTAAAGATATTGTTGCTACTTCAGAAACTTTGCCTTACAAGTAACAACTAAAATCAACTCACACCGAGTTAATTAATTATTTGAAAAATCAATTAATAAATTTTAAAATATAAGATTTAAGGATTGAGTAACTTAAAATTGACTAAAGGTACATACTTATTTCAATTCAAGAACATGTTAATAATTTTGCCCAAGAGTTTATACCTCGATTAATTGAAATTCTGATTCATCGCCAATTTATCAGCAAATAGTCTTAATTTATCAATTATGTATGTACTGAATAAAAATTAATCTTATATTTACTAATATAAATAATTTTCAACTGGAGTTTTAGCACGATTTTAGAGGGTAGTATGTTTTTGTAACAAAATGTATCACGCATGATAGAAGACATGTTAGGCCCCATAAAATATAAACAGTGAGGGGAAAATTAATAGAAACGACAGTCATTTTGATATTTTATGGGGGTATTCTAGTGTAGAATTTTGAAAAAATCTAATTTTTTTTTCATATTTCCAAAGTTTAGACATTCAAGAATATGCCATTAAAAGGATTCCTATTATATCATGAGTTATAGCCGTTTTATTGACATGGCATCGGTTCTGGTCTTCCATGTCTCAAAACTTTTAACGCGCTTTTCTCGAAATTACTTTTTTCGAGCTGGCGGTAAGGATATCTCGAGTTCTAATGAACCGATTGATTTCAAATTTGGGGAGGAAGTTTTTTATACATCTCCTCATCGCATAAACCTTGCCTATAACTTCTCATTTAGTATTTTTAAAATGTTCGAAACTTAAAAAAATATCAAAATAAAAATGTTTTTTTTTTTAAACTGCCGCCATTTAAAATTTTTTTTTTTTTAACTTATCCAAGTTTCATACGATAGCGGCTTATATAATAATTAAGATTTTGTACAGCGCTTCAAAAACCGGCGAAATTCATGTCTCTACTCTAGAATACCCTCTTAAATCAATTATAGCATCCTGTTGTTTGAATAAAAATTATTCAACTTAAAAAATGATCGCTTCTATTATTTTTAACTTCACTGTATACTCTTGATAAGGACGCAAAAAAGGGTATCAAATCTTCTGGCCACCTTCCATCTATTGTATTATCTTTTTAGGGTATCTGTTTGTTCACTTCATCATTGTTTTGGCTTAATTCCTTGATGTTGTTGTTTTTGCGAGTGTGCTGATATCAGCACGCGGCAGGCAGTCTCTCCATCTCTCTCTTGCTCATCTTCCTTGGCAGTCACTTCACTCTCCCTTTCTCCGCGCTTATCGTCGCCTATCGCCAGCATCTAGACAAGCTAATAGTACTTTGACTTGGGAATGGTCTCTTCTCTCTCATGGTCTGCTGCTGCTGCTGATATGGCAGTCATTAGGCAGAGCGAGAGAGGGGAGTGGAGAGTGGTAAAGTGGTGGGGAGGGAAGAGGCATCCATCCATCTCTCCATCCATTCATCCATCTATCTATCTATCGTTTGCTTGGTTTTGTGCTTCGAGATTTCGATTCAGTTTCATTTTCAACGTTGTCTCTTTGCTCTTAATTATGTTTGTTGTTGTTGTTGTTGTTATTGTTATTGTTGTTGCTGCTGTTGTTGTTGCTGTTATTGTTGCTGCTGTTGTTGCTGCCTGCTTCTGTAGCATCCGTTTGTCGATCTCTTGGCCTGATAGCATTTATGATTTACGTGGTACATTGCAGGGCATTTGTATTTGGTATTTGGTATATTTTTGTTGGTATTTTTTGATATTTATACATATTTTTGGTATTTGTTTTGTTTGCTGTTTGTTGTTTGTTGTGTGCTTTACATTCATTTTCATTGCCTGTCATTATTTCGTTTGCTTTTGATTTTGATTTGGTTTTTGATTTTCGGTTGCCATGTCTCAATATCTGTATGTGTGTGTGTGTGTATGTGTGTGTGTTTAATGTCTCTCTTCGCAGATCGAGGTCAGCGATAAGAACGGCGACGTCAACCGTCAAAGTTAAAGGCATTTTTGTTGTTCGATTACAGCGCGAAAAACAAAAAATTCGAAAAATCGTTCATGTTCAAAAATTACTCCAATAAGAACTTTCCAAGCAGCTCCAAATTTGATTGTTCAAATAAGCTAGACTTGAAGAAACATTTTTTAAAAGTATTTGCGTAGAAAATTAAAAAATAAAGAGTTAAAAAGCAAGCAACCAAAAAAGACCAAAGTCAACAACTTTTTCAGTTTTTTTCCTAGATCTTAAACAAAAAATGTTTTGATGCAAAAAAAAAATCTTCAAACAATTCTCAGAGTGACTGCAAAAAGAAATTTTCAAAAATATTTTTGTTAGTATTTTTAATGATTTTTTGAAAATTGCTTAAATGGCACTTTTTGTTTGAAAAGGAGGAAAAGTTAACCCCCTTTTTAGTAATTTTTAGGATTTTCAGAAAGTCATGAAAAATACTAGCAAAAGTACTTTTGAAAATTTTTTTTTTCCTTTTTTTTTTTGATTAAAAAATTTTTTTTGCATCAAATTATTTTTTATAAAAATTCGAGGAAAAAAGTAGAAAAAAAAACACTTTTACAAAAATTCAAAATTTTCCATAAGTACTTTATGGGTTAAAGAAATTTGTGTGTCATACAAACGGAAATTGAAAGATAAGATTATTTTAAGAAATCTGCATCAAATCTTTTGTGTTAAAAGTATATTTTTTTGAATAACTTCATCCACATATACTTATTTCCCTGGGGTATTTAGCCCTTTTTCCTCCATTTCATTAAAATACTTTTTTGAATTTTCGAGAATTTAAAAATTTATATTTCGAGCTTTAGCTTTAAATAAACTCTTTTTATCATAGTCAGTAAAAAAAAATCAACTCATTAAATTTAGTTCTGAAACTTTTATTTTCTTTTTTTATTTTGAAATTTGATCATGTAAAGCTGCTTAAAGGGCGCTTCAGACGAGCACTTTTTCACCGACACTTTTTGTGAAAAAATTTTTTTTCGTGTCCGTGTCGCTCACTTTTGCTCTCCGATGGAATAGAACGTGTTCTATTTCCATCGGTGAGCGTCGGTTTTTCACCGAAGCTTTGAAATTTTGTGTGGTTACACGACACGGACAGCTTTTTGACAAAAAGTGTCGGTGAAAAAGTGCTCGTCTGAACCGGCCTTAAGCAAAAATCTTTCATAGCTTCAACATTTTAAAACGCATCCCTAGCTCGAATTGAGTTCGAATTCGAATTGAATTCGAAATGCCCGCATTATTTCGCAGCTCTATCGTTAATATGTCACTATCCACTTTTCATATCCCCATTTGCTCTGTGTGTTGCTGCCGCTGATAAAACACGCTCTCAAAATGGCCAAGACGATAAACTTGGCGCCACAAAAACCACCGTGTAGTGACAGACAGGTGAGACGGACAGAGAAAGAGAGAGAGAGGGAGTGAGTGTGGAAGAGGGATAGCTAATTCGAATGCTTATAATTATTTTATAAGTGCAGCAAACGTTGCCTTCTTATCCATATCCATGGAGCCGGCATGCCAAGCCGCATGATTCACTTGGCGACGCTAATTTTCAATGTCTTGAAGAGCGAACAGGCAGCGGAAAGAGGAAGAACAGTTGTGGATTGGTGTGTAGTGTGTGTGTGTGTGTGTGTGTGTGTGGCGATAATTCCATGTAGATTAGCGTTGAGTGCAGCAGTAAGAAGAAGGCGATAACAGCGCGTTCCAGAGCATCAGACCAGGCAACGAGACTCCAAACTCAAACTCAAACTCAACTCTTGGACAACGTAGAACGTGAACTTCACTTGGAATATACTCGAACACTGAATGATTCTCTGGACTTGGACTTGACTTGGGCGGCCCAACAACGTCGGCGTCATAATGTAAAGCAAAAAAAGGCCAGAACACAGACAAAAACGACAACAACTCAGAAATATTATTATTGAAAAACCGAATATTTGATGTTCTTGTCCTTTTTTTAACTTTCAATCAACGCCGAGCACAAACAGTAAGAGCTAGAAGGCTGAAATTTTCACAGCAGCAAACAAAATAAATCTTATTATTAATAAATTTGATCAATTTTTCTTTAGAAACTACGTTTTCAACTAAATTTTGTAAATGTTAAAAAAGAAGGGTATTTTCAATGGCCATAAAAGTGAGCAAAACAGTCGACTAAGTGTTTAGCGCTTAAAAAGTCTTAAACATTTTCTTTAATCTAATTTTAAAACCGTATTGAATGGATAT
>JBAMBJ010001236.1:0-97898 GCA_037043495.1 Drosophila recens | reverse complement strand
AAAATAATAAGTACATAGGTATCGTCCAACTTTGATATGAAATATATCAATATTTTCTGAATGTATTGCTGATAATCTTTTTATTTTTAAAAGGCAACAGTGTTGTTTACCATTTAAATCAAAAATGAAAGTGGCGAACCCCATTTATACCATTTTAAACTTAAATTTGTGCAGAATGATCATTTTTGGTCTGGCCAAAATAATAAGTACAGGGGTGTTATTTATCAATTCTAAAGGATAAGATCAGGATTTGCTTAAAGGTTTATTGGTTTTTATTGACTGCTTGCATATTTTTATAGATAAGAGTTAAAAAAAATTCTTTAGATGGGCCGCAAGAAACATTGCGCTGCTAAAGAAAAAAACATTGCCAGGAATTTTCAGAATGAAGGGAAAAGACCCCGAGAAATTGCGAAAAGCATTGGACGCCCAGCTTGTTTCGTTCAGAATGCCTTGAAATCAAAAGAGCTTGACGAAAATCCAGGACAGAAAAAGAAATCTTCCCGAATAACGTACAATTGTATCGTCAAATTTGCAAAAAATTAACCCTTCATGTCTTCGAAGGCCATTTCCTCCAAATCTGGCAATCAATTATCATACCGAACGGTTCGTCGTAGGCTACAATATGCAGGCCTAATAGGACGTATAGCCCGAAAGGTTCCTTTGCTTCGAGGAACAATTTTTAAGATGAGGAAACAATTTGCCAAAAATCATTTGGCATGGTGTGGGCTAGACGGTTACAAAAAATGGAATAACGTATTACTGAGCGACGAGACAAAAATAAATTTTTTTTGCAATACGTCTAGAAGATATGTACGATGTCCCAAAGGCAAAAATTTCGACGTCCGGTACACCAATAAGACTGTTAAGCACGGAGGCAGATGTATAAAGGTCTGGGGCTGTTTTTATTGGCTTTGCGTTGGGCCGATTCATCGTATAACAAATACTAAGACCCAATTCGGGTACAAAAACATTATGACTGATATTATGCATCCATATGCTAAGGAAAACATGCCCTTAAGATGGGTCTTTCAACAGGATAACGACCCAAATCACACTTCAAAGCTGGTCAAGGCTTGGTTTACGAAAAAACAAATTAACGTTATGAGTTGGCCAAGTCAGTCTCCTGACCCCATCCCAATTGAAAATCTTTGGGGGGACTTGAAACCCTGAATAGGATCGAAAACGTTCAAAAATGTCAAAGAGTTGTGGGAATTTGTTCAAAAAAGTAATATAAGATTCCAGTAGAGTCTTATTAACAGTATGACGAAAACGATCGACAAGGCCATTCAAAATAAACGTGGATATACTGGTTACTAGCATAAGATAACTAATGATGAGAAAAAATTTGGAAAATTGTTAATACTTTTTGAGCTTTTGACCTAGAAGAATTGGTGTACTTATTTTTTTGACCAACCCTTGTTTATGTTTTTTTGATAAAGTTGATCACACAATCTATATTTCAACTAAATACTGCCTTTGTTAAATGTTTTTTTAATATAGTATAAATAAGAAAAATAAAAGTGATATTAAATTTTCCGTAGGGCTTATTAAAAAAGTTTAACGGGACTTCAAAGAAAGCTCATAGGCGTATACTTATTATCGTGGCCAGTAGTGTATATACAGTTTGTCAAGAAACACTTTACACACCCTTAAAAATGTAATATTTTGACTTTAAATAAAATAATAATAGCTTATTATATATATTTGGAAAAGTCATTTAATTTTCGTTCGAATGATGCAAAAATTTCCTTAACCCATTGAGTACCCATGGAATATTTTGAATTTTTGCAAAAGTCTACTTTTTCAACTTTTTTCCTCGATTTTTCACAATAAATATTTTAATGCGAAAAAATTCTTGGAACAATTCTAAGAGTAATGTAAAAGTCACTTTAAAAAACTTTTTTCCTCGATTTTTCAAAAATATTTTTGCTAGTATTTTTTAGAATTTTTTGAAAACTGCAAAATAGGCACTTTTTGTTTGAAAATGAGGAATTACCCATTTCAAATGGTAATTTTTAGGATTTTCAAAAAATTTTGAAATATTCAAAAAATATTTTTGAAAAATCGAGGAAAAAAGTTTTTTAAAGTGACTTTTACATAAGTTCGAAATTTTCCAAGGGTACTTAATGGGTTAAGAAAAGTTTTGTGTCATTCAATTGGAATTAAAACGACCTTTCCAAATATACATATATAATAAGCTATTATTTTCTTATTTAAAGTCAAAATATTACATTTTTAGGGGTGTGTAAAGTGTTTCTTGACAAACTGTATACATATTGTCATACACTCTACGTATATCTGCCATAATTACATATGCATCTTTTTAATGCTAATTACCTTACGATCTTAAATCATAACCTAATCATCTGATTCTCCATTGCGCACATCCATTGCGAGCTGTTGGACGAATTTATGAATGTTCTTATGGTCCGAGTTGGCACAGGCCTCGTACAAAAGACGATGTACTTGCAGCTCCTGCTCTATAAGTGGCTCAATGGCCGTGAACTTTTCCTGCTCCGCTTCGAGCTCGGCCAGCATGGCCATGTTCTTTAAATACAAGAGTAATGAAATTATTGATAATTGGTAATTGTAGTTAAACGGCTGTCTTCTGATCAGAGCTCGCAAATAACTCTCAACACTTTCAAAGTGATCGAAAGTGAAAATGTTCTCACGAACACTTTGAAAAGAGAATGTTAATAAGTGTTGCCCATTTAGCTTATTTCAGGCTAAATCTAGCATATTTGAAAATGAAATGGCCAGGGACCGAAACTGTTATGGGGAATTAAAAAAAATTTACTTTTAATAATTACTTAAGGACTTTTACTTTATAAATCATATTTAATAATTATTTTTGAATAAAAAAATACAAACTATAAATAATTATTAATATTGACTTTTATTTTTTAAATCAAAAATAATGATACAATTTAATTTTTTTTTTGATTTTTTTTTATGTAACTTAGATTATCATCTTCCTGATAACCAAATTTACATATGTTGAAAATTTGAATTGTTTATCTTGAGTATTAACAAAGATATTCTAAAAAGACTTTTATAAACAATTTCAAACTATAAAAGTTTTTAAAGACTAACAGTTACACCCTTAAAAATGTAATATTTTGCCTTTAAATAAGAAAATAATAGCTAATTATATGTGTTTGGAAAGGTCATTTAATTTTCGCTCGAATGATGCAAAAATTTCCTTAACCCATTGAAATGTGTTTTTTTTTTCAACTTTTTTCCTCGATTTTTAACAAAAAAATATTTTGATGCAAAAAAATTCTTGGAACAATTCTAAGAGTAACTGCAAAAAAATTGTTCAAAAATATTTTTGCTAGTATTTTTTAGAATTTTTTGAAAACTGCAAAAAAGGTACATTTTGCATGAAAATGAGGGAAAATGGGTAAAAATGGTAATTTTTAGGATTATCAGAAAATTTTAAAAAACACTAGCAAAAATATTTTTTGGAAAATTTTCTTTTGAAAAATTACTTTTACATAAGTTCGAAATTTTCGAAGGGTACTTAATGGGTTACGGAAAGTTTTGTGTCATTCAATCGGAATTTAAACGACCTTTCCAATTATATATAATAAGCTATAATTTTCTTATTTAAAGTCAAAATATTACATTTTTAAGGGTGTGTAAAGTGTTTCTTGACAAACTGTATATGTTTTCAATTCAAAAATAATAGTTATATGAAACTTTTCTTTTTTTTCCTCACAAATAAAAGTCTTTTGAGATTTTGTATGTCTTCTTGCATTTGGATATAGCTTGTTTTTCAGGACATTTTTTTGTTTATTTTTAGCTTATTTTAGCTTGTTTTTACTCAGAATCTAGCTTAAGCGGGTGCTCAACACCTGGCAACACTGATTTGAATAGACACATTTTATTTTATTTTCACTCAGAGCAAAACCGATTTTTTCGGTTTCTTTTTGCTGGTGTCTTTCGCTGACCACTTTGCTCAAACCATTTCGGCAAGTGTCTTTTTTGAATGTATGTGCGTGTGTGTCACGCCTGCGCTTCGGCTGCACTCTCATATTCTGTCTTGTTCGGCGTATCCCTTTCTCCCTTTTGCCAACAGTTTTGCAGTGACTGCTCGCTGAATTGTTATTGAGAGCACGGTTGCCACAATTGGCGTTTTTCCGCCAAAACTGGCTCTTGTTTTTCCTGTTGGCGCAATGGCACATTATTTATCGATTTGGCTCTTTTTTTCATCAGTTCAGAATCAGTTATTTTGTATAGTTTTAGGTTGAAAAATAAATATGTATTTTTATTTAATAACATAATCACTAAATTAAGATGAAAATGTGAATATGTGTTTTTGCGTTAAGTGTTTGTGAAAGAAATATTTTTTATTTAATTAAATGCAAAAATCAAATTTAACTGCAAAAAAAGTTTTGGCTTTTTGGCTCATTTTTTGTCTGTTTTTGGCTCAATCTGATATTTTTAAGTGGCAACCGTGATTGAGAGACCAATTCGTTCGATTCACTGAGCACTGCTGCCAGAGTCGCTTTTTTCTCCGTCAAATCCCGTCAAATAAGCAAATTTTGAAGAAATTATATAAAAATATGGTACTGTTTTTTAGCATTCTGTCATTTTATTTCTACCTTCTTTCCATTCTAATTCAGAAATAAAATAAAAGTTTGCTAAAAAAAGTAGTACCATATATTTTATTATTTGTTTAAGATTTGACTATTCAAATCTAGCTTTATTTAACGGACTAATTCTGGCAACGCTGTCACTGAGCCGAAAATGCGGAGCGAAGAGCACAAAGCAAAGAGAAAGTGAGAGAGCGTGTGTGCCTTATTTGTTGTTGTTGTTGTTGTGTTGAGAGTTTTCTGCGCTCTCTGACTGCAGTTCAACGGCTGTCTGCTTACCTCGCGATAACGTAGCTTCAGCTCTTCAAGCTGCCCAACCTTCGCCTGCTCCTCGGCACTCGTCAGCTGCTGCTCCAGGTCAAAGTCCTTGATGAGCAGCACATGCGACGGCACCTCAAATGTCCGTTTGTCCAGCTGGCGCAGACCATCGAGTTTCTTGGCGCACGCCTCCTGCATGAGGCACACGACGGCCTCCTTTTGTTGTGCCAACAGCGCAGACGTCGCTGGCGTCTCAATTTTGTGCATTGCCGATTCAATGGCTCGCTTAATCAGCGACTTGACCAGATGATCACCTAAGAAATGTGAGACACAACAAATTTGAGACTGCGTTGGATGACAACAAACTGATGCTGATACTCACGTTCGGCTGACAGTTGTTCTGGCGTGAAATTGAAGAACTCCAAGGTGGTGGCGCTGTTGTCAAAGTCCATTTTCATCAATTCTATTTGGTTTTTTTTAGTTTTATCAATAAACAAATTTAAAATAAAATGACGCTTAAGTTGAGCAAAAGAATGCGCGGAATAGGGCTGCAAAACTATCGATAGTATCGAGGTTTTCAAAATGGTCCGATGTATCGATGTTAAAAATTGAACATCGATATATCGGATGCTTCACTGCATCAGTGCTGCCAGATTTTTTGGGTCCATTTTTACAATTATTAGTTTGATTCCGGTAAACGTTTTTGATTTGCTTTTGATTATTTTTAACCAAATATAAATCAGTTGACGGAACGACCCTTTTTGCACACTGATTATTTTTTGATTTCGTGAACAGCTGACAGCCTGGGCGAACAGCTAATTGACAACTAAAAAGTATACAAAAATGGGCATAATTGCACAAAATGCCGAAAGAAAGTCATCGAATATGTTTTTATTGAATATTCGTAGATTTACAATGCAAACAAACACCAACTGTCACACAGCTGTTCGAAACCAAATCAAAATGAAAAAATAATCAGTCTCAGAGCTGATTTTTCGAAATCAATTTCCCTGATTTGCTCTGGGCACACTGAAAATTTTGTATGGAGCAGCTGTGAACAGCTGACTGAAAATCAAAATCAAATCAAAAGCAAATCAAAAACGTTTACCGGAATCCCACTATTATTAGTTGAAATACGACAAAATTTGATTAATAAGCAAAAAATAAAAAAAAAAGGTCAATTTGGTTAAACGCAGCATTATCAAACCGAAATTTGTGTTCCAAAGTGCAAATAAACGAAATGGCTAGAAGTGGCTAGATCATTTTGAAAAAAAAAAGCTAGCCCGCTCAAAAAGTGGCTAGTTCTAGCCACAAAGTGGCTGAGTTGGCAGCCCTCCACTGCATGGTGACGCTTCAAGCTACGCGTAAGTGTTTGTTGAGTTAAAAATGTGTATAATTTTATAAATTCATTTTTTGCTAATAGTTTCTTACAGCAATAATTGGCGGTTCTTCCGTATATAAAATGGATAAGTTTTTGTGCACATCAAAATTAATGTTTGCCTTTTCTATATTTTTCTTAATATAGCATAAGATAAATGGTATTTACCGCAATCTAAAATATTTGGAAAACATCGAGGTTTTGAAACATCGAAGTTAAAAACTATCGATTTACCCACTATCGATAGTTTTGCAGCCTTACGCTTAAGTTGCGCAAAATAATGCGCGGAACAATCGTGCACTTCGATAACAAATATCGATAATTTTATATGCAGTCAGTGTGACCAGACCATATTAAAAGCTATAGCGAAATTTAATTAATTTGGAATAATTTATATAAAAGTTTAACAGCTGAACAAAAATTTTGAGCATGTTGTTTAAAAAATTAGAACTCAGTGCGGCAATTTTTAATAATGTCACAATAAAAAATACTAAACATGGTATGTTATTTTGATTTGCAGTGTTGCAAAGTGGAACAACAGCTGATTCGCAATGTAAACACACTTGTTGTGGATGGATTTTGGATGGATTTTGTTATTCAAATTATTAAATTAAAAACGAGTGCATTTATTTATTTATTTTTTTTATTTTATTTATTTATTTAGAAGCAAACATTGCTGCCTCGAATTGAAATTTACAAATAAGTTAAATATAAGAATAAAAGTAAAAGAAAGCCTAAGCAAAAATTACAAATTTGTACTAATAACGACACCGACACGGTGGGGGAATTTTATTTGCCAGTCCGGCGAGCTATGCCCCTATTCACAGCCAAGGTCTGTCAGTGACGTTATTAGACCCCTAATTCTAGATAGTGGAATAGAAATAAAGATAGAAAAGTTTAAGTAGGTCTTAAATTATAACTTAAAACTAGAGACAGGGAGAGGATGAAAAACGCAACCCTATGGGGGAAGTTTGCTAGCCGGTCCGGCAAGCTATGCCCCTGTTCACAGCTGAGTTGGTTGCAAGTTTCATAGGAATGGAAGAATGCAAGTTTCATAGAAAGATTATGAAGAAGGATAAGAAGAAAGAAATTAAGGTATAGAAATAAACAGTTAGAGTTGGCCAGGAGTAGACCTAAGATGAGAGAGAATAGAAAGCTTTATAGAAGACAGACAGTGTTCAGAGGAGAACACATGGAACAGAGAATTATAATAGGTGCATAAAACACGAAGAGGATTGTGCAGAGCATAATCAGTGGTGCAAATAGCGAGAGATAATTGAAGAAAGTTTCTAGTAGGTCTATAAGAAACAGAGAAATTAAGACGACTTAAAAGAAATGAAGAATCTATATCGCCGTTAATTAGATTATGTATAAAAGCTACACTAAGAATTTTTCTACGATCGGATAGTGAAGGAAGGTTTATAAGTAAAAGTCTACTGGAATAAGATGGTAGGCGAAGATTAGGGTCCCAATTTAAACTACGTAGAGCAAAGAGAAGAAATTGCTTTTGGATTGACTCAATACGGACCTCATTGTTCTTATATTGAGGGGACCATATACATGAGCAATATTCCAAAATAGGACGTACAAGGGATACATAAAGGAGTTTGGTAGTGAAAGGATCGTTAAATTCCTTCGACCAACGCTTTATGAATGCAAGCACACCCATAGCAACGTTAATGATAGAGGAAATTAAAGCTAAGTTTAGAGTTAAACAGAACACCCAGATCTTTTACGGTGAATATACGTTGTAATTCAACATTAAAAATTGTATACGTACCAAGAAAGGGTTTAAAACGGATAAAAGACATGAACATACACTTAGAACAATTTAGAGGAAGATGATTAGCCAAGCACCAAAGTTGCATAGAGTTTAGATCATTTTGAAGAAGATTTTGTTGAACAGGATCACTAAAAGACAGAATAAGCTTTACATCATCCGCATACATTAGTATGCGAGAGTGTGATAAAATAGACGGAAGGTCATTAATAAACAGGGTAAAGAACAAGGGCCCAAGGTGGCTACCTTGAGGAACACCAGAAGTTACAAAGACAGGTTTAGATTTAGTAGATCTGAGAATGACTTTCTGCGTTCTATTCTTCAAATAAGAAGATATCCAGAAAAGTTAGGAAGAAGGGAAACCAATACAACCAAGTTTAAAAAGGAGAAGATCATGATTCACAGAGTCAAATGCTTTACTGAAATCAGTATAAATGACATCAGTTTGCATTTTCCTCTGAAATGCATCATTAATTAGGCATGAAAATTCTAGCAAGTTGGTCGTAGTAGACCGACACTTGATAAATCCATGTTGAAAGGGGGAGATGACAGATTTACAGAGATGTTGCAAATTTGCTGAGATGATTTTCTCAAAAAGCTTTGGAATAGCCGACAATTTTGCAATACCTCTGTAATTAGTAAAAATCAGACTTACCACCTTTTTTATGCAAGGGTATAATAAAAGAATCTTTCCAAAGAGATGGAAATATCCCAGTGGTAATTGAAAGATTAAAGAGTTTAAGTAAATGATAAAGTAAAGAAGTACTGCATTCTCTCATACACAACTTGGGATATTATCAGGTCCAGGGGAGTAGGAAACTTTAATAGACCTAATAGCTGATAATAAGGAAGATTCGGAGATGAAGGGAGCAAAAATAATCGAAGATGAACTAATGTTATAGGGATATGAAGAATTAGTGGAAAGAATAGGGGAATAGGTGGATTGAAAAAATTTGGCAAATAAATCAGCAGCAGCAGAGTCATTGCATGCTATTTCAGAGCCAAAGAAGAAAGAAGAAGGAAGACGTGTGGACTTACGTTTAGAATTAACAAAAGAATAAAATAATTTAGGGTTATAAGCAAATTGACTCTTACAGCGAGCAATATAATCGGAATAGCATTGAGAGTTTAAAAGGAAGAAATTTGATTTAGCGATAGAATATTTAGAAAGATCAAGACTAGAACCAGACATCTTAAACTTTTTAAAACATTTAGATTTAATGTTTTTTAAGTTTGAGAGTCTGGGCGTAAACCAAGGAGGCTTAGCAGAAGAAGATGATCGATAAGAGTTAGGAATAGTTATGTCTAATAGGGAGTTAAGAATCAGATAGAAGGTGTTTAGAGCGTTTTCAATGTCCACTGCACTGTCAAGCAAAGACCAATCAGTTGAAGAAATCAGTTGATTAAGCAAAATGTAATTACCTTTGCGAAAACAACGATGAGGCTCTGAGAATAAAGGTGCGGGTGTATTAATAGGTTTAGGTACAAAGAGAGAAATTTCTAATGTGGGATGGTAAGGATCTTCAGGCACAGATATAGGCATCGACCTGGAGATGGAAGCATTAAGATAATCGTTAATGAAAACAAGATCTAGGGTTCTATTTAGACTGTTAGTAACAGCATTTATTTGAAAAAGAGGAAGGTCTAATAAATGGTCTAAAAAGTCGTGTTGAGAGGATGGAGTAAGGTAGTTTGCGCTGCTAAAAAATGACCATTCGATGGAGGGCAAGTTAAAATCACCCATCACAACGACAGAATCATTGTCACGCGCTTGGGAAAATACTTCGTTAATACAGTTTACATGTTGCATATAAACTTGTATGTCAGAAGTAGGAGGAATATAAGAACATGTTACATAAAGCGAGAATGAAGGAAAAGTTACCTTAGCAGCAACTATTTCAACATCAGAAGAAGAGTTAAAGATTACGGCTTCAGATTGTATAAAAGAACTAATAGCAACTAAGACACCACCACCTCGTCGATTTGATCGGTCTTTTCTATACATTACATAATTGTTTGATAAAATTTCGCTATCAGAGATAGTTGAATTTAACCAAGTTTCAGAAAGAGCTATAATGTCAGCCTCGAAAGAAATACTACTCAGATACAAATGTTGGAGCTTTGACAGAAGGCCCCTAACATTTTGGTATTGAATAGTAAGAGGATTTAGTTTTTTGAAGAGGTATTAGTGGAAATGTTATTTGGAAGAGTTACAGGTGATGGATGCGTTCGCTTTTTTGGCTTAAACTCATGAACAATCATAAGAGGCGGCCAAAAATTTGAATCACATATTATAGGAAAATCATCATTAGAAACATTGATTTTAAAAGAAGAAATTTCACGAGCTACAGAGAAGTTAAATTTAGAAATTGAGACCTTCGCAGAAGATTTGCTGGCTATATAGGAAGCTAAAGTCTCACAGGTTGTGTCAGCAGAAAGCCTAGACACAAAAACGACCTTACGGGGTGCTACAACTGACAGAGTAGGTTGAACAGGGGGAGATGGAGGCACAACGTTAACTACTGTGGTTGAGGGAGCGTTAGTGCGGGAGGGTCTCCTTTTAAAATTTAAAATTAATTTGTGCTGTTATGCAGCTGCTTATATATTTAATAATGTCCCAATAGAAAAATACTAAATATGGTATGTTAATTGGGGTTGCAGTGTTGCAAAGTGTGACAAAAAGCAGCTGAATCGCAATGTAAACACACTTGTTGTGGATTTTGTTATTAAACTCTTTAAACTAAAAACGAGTGCATTTACAATTGATTTGTGCCGATATGCTGCTGCACAAATGTTGCTCGATTGGCCTACGCTCGCTGGCCACCAGGCCGCACATTGTGGTGCATCCGGAGATTCGTCAGGCGTTGTCACAGCGTCGACCGATTGTGGCCCTGGAATCGACGATTATAACGCATGGAATGCCGGTGCCGCAGAATGTGGAGACGGCGCTCCAGGTGGAGGAGGTGGTGCGTCAGAATGGTGCTGTGCCGGCCACGATTGGCATCTTGGACGGCTGCATCAAGGTCGGTCTCACGCAGCAGGAGCTGATGGCGTTGGCCCAGAAGCCGCGCGAGGAGCTGATCAAGTGCTCCCGTCGCGATCTGCCCCATGTGGTGGCCATGCGACAGAGCGGCGGCACCACAGTGGCTGCCACCATGATTGTCGCCCATCGTGTGGGCATCCCAATCTTTGCCACCGGCGGCATTGGTGGCGTTCATCGCGATGGACACATTACGCTGGATGTGTCCGCCGACCTGGTGGAGCTGGGACGCACACCCGTCGCCGTTGTCTGCAGCGGTGTCAAGTCCATTTTGGATATACCCCGGACACTGGAATACTTGGAAACGCAGGGCGTGTGCGTGGCCAGCTTCGATAGTCCTGGGGGCATCTTTCCCGACTTCTACACTCGCGACAGCGGCTGCAAGGTGCCCTACAACCTGCCCACAGCTGCCGATGCAGCCAAATTGCTGCTGGCCTGGCGCCAGTTGCATCTCCAGTCGGGCGTGCTCATTGGCGTGCCCATTCCAGCGGAATTCGCTGCAGAAAAGGCGGCGATAGATGCGGCCATCGTGGAGGCCAATGCGGAGGCGCAGGCACAGGGTGTCAGTGGCAAGGAGGTGACTCCCTTCCTGCTCGCCCACATCGCGGGCATGACCAAGGGTCGCAGTTTGCAGGTAGGGTTGTTGAAAATATATCAAAATATCAATATATCGATATTTTTTATAAAAAATTATATATTTATATCGCGATATTAGATTTGGCGATATATCAAATATACGATATTTTTTTTTGATATTTTGCGAAAGTGCAATTTTCGTAATTTTCATACAATAAGTGCCTTTTAAGCAATTTTCAAAGAATTATTAAAAATATAAGCGATAAGATTTTTGAAAATTTTGTTTGGCAGTCACTCCTAGAATTGTTTGAAGAACGTTTTTGCGTCCCAACATTTTTTTTATAAAATCGAGGAAAAAAGTTTTGAAAGTTGACATTTTTTAAAATTCGAATATTTCAATGGGTACTTATTGGGTTAAGGAAAGTTATGCGTCATTCAAACGGAATTTAAATGATCTTTCCAAATATATTTTTTAAATTTGAAGACTTGGCTTATAATAGCTGTTATAGTAAAAGAAAGAGTGTACTTATTAATTTTAAAAATATGTATGGAAATATATACTGAAATGAACTGTATTTTGATGAAACATATTGTTATGTTTGATAAATACGACTATCTCTTTTTACTTTTTTTTTTTTGTTAAGTAAACAAAAAAAATATCAAAATATATCAATATATCGATATTTTAAAATGATATATTAAATATCATTTTGATATTTTTTTAAAACAGAAAATATCATCGATACGATATTTGCAGGCCAACATTGCCTTGATCAAGAACAATGCCAGGATCGCGGCACAAATCGCCTGCTCCCTGCTCCAAGAAAAGGCAGCTGGTGAGGATCAGGCCACCAAGAAGCCGTTGGTTGTGGGCGCTTCCATACTGGATTTATCCTTTAAGGTAAGAAACTTAAATTTTAACATTTTTGAAGTTGATAGTGAAAAATCGAGCTATCGACATTTCGATTAATCGTTATATTTTTGCTATAATTTATTTATCGATAAATTTTTCCGATAATTTAAAGTAATGCCATATTTTTACATTGATGGTTGGTATCGAGTAAAATTTATAAATTTAATCGAGTCAAATAAATAAGCAAACATAATAATATACAAGCAAAATATTATCGATTAATCGAGTCAAATAATTAAGCAAACATTATATACAATTGAATTATTATCGATTAAAATAGCTCTGTCAAATTTATAAATGACGACTAGGGATGGCAAAAAAAATTTATTTATCGATTATTGAATCATATGATTAATTATATATATTATCGATTAAAATAGCTCTGTCAAATATACAAACGAAACAACGAGTTTAAAATAACAGTTTTTATCGTTATATTTTTTCAATAATTTAAAGTAATGACATTTTTTTACAATTATGGATAATATCAATTAACAAATTTATAACTTTAATCGAGTCAATTAATCAGGCAAGCATACTTAATGAAATACAATCGAAATATTATAGATTAAAATAGCTCGGTCAGATTTTTATGAAAATCTATTAATTATTAGGGATTCATTAAAAACAAATAAAAATTGAAATTATTGAAATGCATGATGAGTTTCATTTGCGATTCAAATGGAAACGATTGAAATTATTCATCAAATTAAAATAAAATTCTGAAATCTACAAAAAGGCAGAGTAAAACAAATTATATCGATTAATTTGACAGTAAAATCGAGTTGAAATTGTTAAAAAAATCAAAAAAAGGATGGATTTTGTTTGCGATTTAAGAAGAATCGATTTAAATTATTCTGCAAAATGAAATAAAAATCTGAAATTGACAAGAAGGCAGATTATAAAAAATAATATCGATTAATTTGGCAGTAAAATCGAGTTTAAATTGTTAAAAAAATATCGATTTTTATGAAAAAAAACACTTATACGTATTTAAGGTAAAAGACAAGCACGATTTGCACTTGGACGGAGCCACTTACAAGTCGGTAACGAAGCACGCAGCTGGCGGCGTTGGACGCAACATTGCCGAGGGCATCTACAAGCTGTACGGCGATGTGAATCTCATTTCCGCCGTGGGCGATGATCACTTTGCCCACACGCTGAGGCAACTGATGCCGGCTGCACTGCAGCGCCATCTGATTGTGGACGAGAAGAACGCCACATCGCTGTGCTCGGTGATCTTTGATCGTGCTGGCGACTGCAAACTGATCCTGGGCGACATGGACATACATGACAGCATCACACCCGACGCACTCCTGGCCAATGCGGAGCTGTTCCGCCAGGCGCCGCTCATCGTCATGGACAGCAATCTGTCCGAGCAGGCGATGAACTGCACTCTGCAGTTGGCACAACGTTTCCAGGTATGAATGCAGAATCCAAAAGAAATAATCGTTTTATCGAACCCATTTTGAATACGATAAGTCGATAGGCTGTTGATAAAATATCGTTATTTCGATAGATATTATTTATGGCCATTTATTTTCGAGTCACAATATGAAGAAAATGTGAAGAAAAAACCAATTTAATATTGTAGTAAAAACTTATCACTAAATATCGAACTGTTATCGATATCGATAGATACTTTTAAAAAATATAAAACTTGCAGTCATAATAATTTCTTTACGAAATATGACGAAAAATAATATTTTAAAATTTTAGTGAAAACTTTTTAATAAATATCGAACTGTTATCGATATCGATATTTAAAAAAATATATAAAACCCGCCGTCATAGTAATTTCTTTACGAAATATGAAGACAAAAAGAACATTTCAAAATTTTAGTGAAAACTTTTCAATATTTATCAAAATATCGATATCGATAAATATTTTTAAAAAATATAAAACTTGCAGTCATAATTATTTCTTTACGAAATATGAAGAAAAATAATATTTTCAAATTTTAGTGAAAACTTTTCAATATTTATCGAAATATCGATATCGATAAATATTTTTAAAAAATATAAAACTCGTCGTCACAATATTTTCTATCTAAAATATAAAGGTAAAATCCCACCTTAGTAAAAACTTTTCAATAATTATCGAAATAATATCAATAACGATTAATATTTTCAAAAAATTGCAGGTGCCCGTCTTCTTTGAACCCACGGACATGTTTATAGCCGGCAAGCCGTTCAAGCTAAAGAACGAGCTCACCCAACACATCCGACTGCTGAAGCCGAATCTGCACGAGCTGAAGACCATTGTGGAGACCATCACTGGGCGGCCTGTGGAGCTGCAATTGGACGCCAAGATGGAGAGATCGGAGCTCTTGAAGCAGACGAAGAAATTGCTGAAACAGATTGAATCGCATTTTAACTGCATCATTGCCACGTTGGGCAACCATGGCGTGCTCCTCAGTTGCCGTTCCGATGCGGAAACTGATCCCGCCAAGCTGCTCTCACTCTGCCCCGCCGGAAGAGAACACACGACGCTCTTCTATGCGCCAGCCAAGCTGCAGAAGATTGTCAATGTCTCCGGTGCCGGCGACAGTTTCTGTGCCGGCTTCATAACGGCTCTGCTCCGCAAGGAGGTGGAGCACTCGCTGGATGAATGTGTCGCGGCGGGATTTGCATCCGCGGAGCGTGCGCTGCTTTCCGAGTCGGCGGTGCCCAGCACATATTTCAAAGATGCCCAGACATTTGAGAGCTATGTGCAAGAGATCCTGCAAAAGATGCAGCGACAAAGAATCTAGAAGGAGAGACACGGGAACTGGCCAAGAGTTGAACTCGGTTTGGTTTTCATTCACTTTATTGTTAGCATAAGGATTCCTCGCATAAGTGTAACCATATATGTACATAGGATGCTCGTCAATGGGCCCAACTGAAAGTGCCAAATAAATATATTTGTTATACATTTGTAAAGATTATTGGGATTATTATAGGGTTGTTGAAAATATATCAAAATATCAATATATCGATATTTTTTATAAAAAATTATATATTTATATCGCGATATTAGATTTGGCGATATATATCAAATATACGATTTTTTTTTTAAATATTTTGCGAAAGTGCAATTTTTGTAATTTTCATACAATAAGTGCCTTTTAAGCAATTTTCAAAAAATTATAAAAAATATAAGCGGTAAGATTTTTGAAAATTTTGTTTGGTAGTCACTCCTAGAATTGTTTGAAGAATGTTTTTGCGTCCCAACACTTTTTTTATAAAATCGAGGAAAAAAGTTTTGAAAGTTGACTTTTTTAAAATTCGAATATTTCAATGGGTACTTAATGGGTTAAGGAAAGTTATGCATCATTCAAACGGAACTTAAATGATCTTTCCAAATATATTTTTTAAATTTTAATTCTTGGCTTATAATAGCTGTTATAGTAAAAGAAAGAGTGTACTTATTAATTTTAAAAATATGTATGGAAATATATACTGAAATGAACTGTATTTTGATGAAACATATTGTTATGTTTGTTAAATAAGACTATCTCTTTTTACTGTGGGGCGTATTACTTTTTTTTTTTTGTTAAGTAAAAAAAAAAATATCAAAATATATCATTATATCGATATTTTAAAATTATATATTAAATATCATTTTGATATATTTTTTTAAAACAGAAAATATCATCGATACGATATTTTAAAAATATTCGACAACCCTAGATTATTATGCAACTTACAGCTTGATCACTTTATCCTTGCCGCCGGAGGCAACTCGGGAGCCATCGGGCGCCCAGTCCACGCCAAAGACCTCGTCCGCATGTCCAGGCAGCTCCTGTGCCAGTTTCTTGCTCTGCACGCTCCAAACTGAAATCGCCAAATTGTTAAACATCAGTTTACAAGTTGAATTATTGAATCCTACCCTTCAGCGTGGAATCCTTGCTGCCGGAGACAATGAGACGCGAGTCCGCTGACCAGGCGATCGTATAGACGGCCTGCACATGACCGCGGAATGTGGCTATAAATTGTCCATCATGTGCCCGCCACAATCGCACGGATTTGTCAAACGAGGCGGAGGCAATCAGCTTGACGTCCGGCGAATACTTGACATCGTTCACCACATTCTGGTGGCCAGTGAGGCGCTGCACGCACTTGTTCTGATTGTTGCGCCACAAGTACAAGGTGTTGTCATCGGAGCAGGACACCAGCGACTCCACCTCATCCGGACAGACGGCCTGGTAGCGTTTCAGAGCAGCAGCACAGAGTTCCTCAGCTGAAATGTTAAATAAAATTGGATATAAAACAAGCGGAACAGTCGAGTGCACTCGACAGTAATATACCCTGGGCCTAGTCCCCGGCACGCCGAAGATTTGAGGCCCATGCAATTCTCATACTAATCCTTAATTATTTTCCTATGGTTTTTGTGACAGCTACATACATATATGATATAAATGAGTGGTATGATCCAATTTGTACTTTATCTTTAAATTTTGAAAAATTAATTTAAAGTAAAAGTTATTTAAAAATCAAACAAAAATTCGTGGACCAAATCAGGAATCGAACCCACGACCCCTCGCGTACGGGCGCGTATCTCTAGCATTAGACAGACAATTCAAATAAATGGAAAATATTAAATAATTAAAAATCATGTGCAACGACAGACCCGGGGATTCGAACCGTGATCTCCCGTTTCGCTTGCCGAGCACTTATCATCTCCATCACTCCGCTACTTCGTGTGATGCTGACAAATTCGATATACATTCTCGATGTAAATTCTGGCGGAGTAAATGTAAAATGAATAAATTGACTATTAATTCTATTTTTAGAATTGACAAGAACTTTGACAAAATTGTTAATATCTTTACTATTTTGGAACAATGCTGTTGAAAGTTGTTGGTTTGTTTCTGGGCATGTTCCTACACCCCTTAGAATAAAAATAATAGCAAATTTAACTTAAAACCATACCTGTTAACTTTCGATTAGAATTCTTAATAAATTAGATTATTTTTGAAAATAATCGTAGTGACTTTATAATTCACTGTTGAAAAATTTGTGATTATAAAATGATTACGATTAAAAAAAATCAGAAATAATCTATGATTATTGCAATTATTCAAAAATAATCAGAAAAAATCCAAAACAATAAAGAAAAAAAACTTTCTGATTATTTCGTACTATACAATAATTCAAAAATAATCAGAAAAAATCTATCTTTTTGAGCAGCGGTGGGCACGCAGTGGCTCGGGAGCAGCGACTGCTCAACTATTTTTCTGCCTATTCGGCGCCGTAAAGTCGCACAAAAAGACTCGCTGTTGATGATGTTGTAGTTGTTATTGTTGTGCTCCCGAATTCCAGATTTCGTTGCCCACCGCTGTTTTTTGGAGTATAAGGATTATTTTTGATTTTTTTCTATTATTTTGATCTGTTTCTGATCTACTTTGATTGTGAAAATTTTAAATAATTTGATTTTTACTTAATAGTCATAAATAATTATTAATTATTATCATAAAAATTATGATTATAGTCAGAAGTAATCAAAAATAATCAGAAAAAAATCAAAAATAATCCTTATATTCAAAAAGATTATTTTTGATTTTTTCTGATTATTTTTGAATAATTGTAATAATTTTAGATTATTTTTGATTTTTTGTAATCGTAATCATTAAATAATTGGACAAAACGGAATATATTACTAATTTAATCCAGGGACCTCAACTTTTATAACTTTTAAAATAAAAATTGCAGAATAACAATTATTTTTAGATTTTTATTTTAAAGTTACGGAATAACTCTTATTTTTAATTTATATTTAAAGTCAAAACATAATCGTTAAAATTCAATTTTTCAATAAAAGTTGTAAAATAACTCTTATTTCTAATTTTTTCAATAAAAATAAAAGTTAAAAGTTATTTTTGATTTTTATTTTAAAAGTTACAAATAAGAATTATTCCGTAACTTTTATTAAAAAAATCAAAAAGTAAAAGTTAAGTTAAATATCTTTTGAACCAATTAGTGTATAACAAAAATTTAAATTTATTCTTGATCTATGATTCGAGATCTTTCATATGATATATCAAATGTCCTTCAAATTGATTTTTTTTAGCTGAAATTAGCATTCATAACTCTTATTTGCAGTCCCTGATTTAATCATTAGTTCGACTTTTAAACAAAAATAATCTTATTACTAATGATTATGATTTCTAATCATTATTTAACAAATATGCTTAAAACCCATAATATTGCCTGACATTATAGGGAGTCTGCATTCCAAATTTAGTGGTTCTAGCTCTCACCATCTCAGAGATCCTTTCGCTTATACGACAACATGGCTATATCGACTCGGTTGTTGATGCTGATCAAGAATATATACACTATAAAGGGTCGGAGATGCTTCCTTCTGCCTGTTACATACTTCTGAGCAAACTTAATATACCCCCAGGGTATCAAAACACTTACTGCTCATGCTGAGATGCGCCTTGAGGCGATCCTTGACGGGCTGGAAGGGTCCCGTGCGCAGCACGTAGTCGGTGCTCAGCGCAATGCTGTTCACCCAGTGGGCGTGGCCGGCGAAGGTGCGACAGAGAATGCCGTCGGCGGCACGCCACATCTTGACGGTGCGATCCTTGGAGGAGGTGTACAGGATGCCAGCGCCGCCCCAGCGCACAGCGGTCACCGCGTTCGTGTGCCCGGCAATGTTGAGCAGACACTGGCCCAGCTTGACGTCCCAGATGCGACAGTCGCCGTCGCCGCTGGCCGAGGCGAGCTTGCGGCACTCGGGATTCCGATGATATGGCTCCCAGCTGAGCCCGTTGATGTGCTTCTTGTGGCCACTGAGCGTGCGTCCGACCTGTTGGCCCGTCTCCGGGTCCCACAACATGATGCTGCCCGCCTTGCAGGCACTGGCCAAACGCTGGCCATCCGGCGACCAGGCGACGCACAGCACCCACTGCTTGTGGCCGCTGCAGGTGAAGTGTGGCGTCTCCGTATTGAGATCCCACAGACGCACCGTGGTATCACCGCTGCCACTCGCCAGATGCGCGCCATCCGGACTGAAGTGCAGCGAGACAATCGCCTCGGCGTGTCCGGGCATGGAGCTGGTACACCTGGTCACGGGGCGCACCTTGAAAACGGCCTGGGGCTGGTACACAATATCGATGACATTCTCCGTGTCCACGCTGCTCAGATCGAGCGTGTCCGCCAGCGACCTTTTGTAGGGTTGTTGAAAATATATCAAAATATCAATATATCGATATTTATTATAAAAAATGATATATTTATATCGCGATATTAGATTTGGCGATATATCAAATATACGATATTTTTTTTTGATATTTTGCGAAAGTGCAATTTTCGTAATTTTCATACAATAAGTGCCTTTTAAGCAATTTTCAAAAGATTATAACAAATATAAGCGATAAGATTTTTGAAAATTTTGTCTGGCAGTCACTCCTAGAATTGTTTGAAGAACGTTTTTGCGTCCCAACATTTTTTTTATAAAATCGAGGAAAAAAGTTTTGAAAGTTGACATTTTTTAAAATTCGAATATTTCAATGGGTACTTATTGGGTTAAGGAAAGTTATGCGTCATTCAAACGGAATTTAGATGACCTTTCCAAATATATTTTTTAAATTTTAAGACTTGGCTTATAATAGCTGTTATAGTAAAAGAAAGAGTGTACTATTAATTTGGCCAGTAGTGTATATGAAAAATATATTGTATGATGGAAATATATACTGAAATGAACTGTGTTTTGATGAAATATATTGTTATGTTTGATAAATAAGACTATCTCTTTTTACTGTGGGGCGTATTACTTTTTTCTCTTTTTAAGTAAAAAAAAAATATCAAAATATATCAATATATCGATATTTTAAAATGATTATTAAATATCATTTTGATATTTTTTAAAACAGAAAATATCATCGATACGATATTTTAAAAATATTCGACAGCCCTACCTTTTGATCTCGTCCTCGCCCACAAAGAACAGATACGGCGTCGCCTCCTCGTTCCTCAGCAGCGCATTGCAAATGAGCCCCAACTGTTGTGTCGTGATGCCCGCGGGCAAGTCTATCGGCGGCCCCGCCTCCTCGCCCGTGTCCGATATGAGCCGGGCCTGCAACGTATGTGTCTCGGTCACTGCCATCGGTTCGCATTCGCTTTCCTTTTCCATTCTCTGTTTTTTCGCCAACATTTTCGGATCGCGAAGGAATGAAAACACAGAGACAACAACAAACAACACGTGCTCCAAATAGCGATGTGATCTGTGGTATTTTAATATCGCATAGAGCTGGCAAACTACCGATGGCACTATCGAAGATTCGAATATACTACAGTTAGGCATTTTAGTTCAATTTGCTGAATAAGCTCAATCGTTAATTTTTCGGTCGTGAACTAAATCAGTCATTTAGTTCAGCTATTCAGTTGGTCACTTGGTCGTGAACTATGAACGATGAAAGATTTCTTTTCAGTTGGTCATGAACTAGATGGTTTCTATTCAGTTGGTCATGAACTATTAACGATACGGTTTCTATTCAGTTGGTCATGAACGATGAAAGATGAATAGGTCACTTTGATCAGTTGGTCAGTTGTTTATGAAAGATAAACGATGTGAATAGGATACAAGTGTTTCTTTTTAGTGGAATGTGAAATGTGTTTTAAGTTATTAATAAGAATAGACGACAACTGCCAAATATATATTAAGGATTATTTTGTAATATTTTGGGTTATACCTATACCTTGGCTTATTGAAAATGAGCAAAATGAGGAAATTGTTTTTTTTTTTTGGGTTTAAATAATCCTTCACACTGTTCGAAACTTAAAAATATATGAAATTAAAGCATTGTTACATGTACAATTTTTTAAAAAGATATTCTGACCAGCTGCAAATTGATCGGTTTAGTTCATGATTGACTGAATAAGTTCGTTCGTTCATCTTAATGACCCGTTCATTTGAACTTTTCAGAACGAAACGACACAGCTCTAGAATATACTGAACAATCTTCAAGCAGTGTTTGTTATTGTTGCATTTCGTGGATTTTGCTCACCTTTGTCCTTAATTATTCCAGGTTTTTCTTGTTTCTGCTGTTGATTTTCCGTAGGCCAACCTGTGTTTTGTATATCGATGTAGTTATCGATTGTGCGAACTGCGGGCCAGGGATGGGGTGGGACTTCTCCGGAGTACCGATGAGCCAGCCGGTGCGGCCCTATGCACTATGGTAAAAAAGTCCGATATTTTGGCATTAACTCAAATTTTCTGTTGTTCAGTTTCTTAAAAATTTTTGTAGTTCCTTATCGAAAAACTCCAAAGCAAACAAAAATCATTTGCTTAGATTTTTCGGACTACCATTAATATTTTAAGCGCGCTCAAAGTCAGCTTATTGAGCGATGCCATGTGAGCTGAAAAAGAGCGGGAAAACAAATTGCACCTTTCGGATCGAATTGTGTGTGTTATGTAAGCATTACAAAAAATTATAAATATGAACAAAGTTCATAAAGGTATTTAAAAAACGCTAGTAGCAAAGATTTTTAGTATTTGTGGTTTATTGTGCAATGGTCTACTTTGTTGCTCATGTGTATTTTTGCTAAAAACTAACAAATGTGTTCCTGTTCCGTTAAGCTTTACTTTAGTACATCACAAAACAGTACGAGAGTTTTGAGTAAACGTTATTAACTTAACCATATGTAATCAGATGTGAATAATCCTTTTTGTTCGATTTTGTTCCTTTTCGTGAAAAACCGCATGTTGTAGGTGTGAATTTTGGCTGAAAAATCGGATTTTTCTCAGATTTAGATGGAGAGCGAGGTGAAAACACGGTCAAATTTAAAAACAAACTAAATTGTAAATTCTATTTAAGTCTAATCAGCAAGCATGCAAAGTTTAAAATAAATTGATTTAAGTTTAAGCTTGAAATAATTTTTTTGTTATGATGAAGACAA
Organism: Drosophila recens; assembly: GCA_037043495.1. Lineage (NCBI taxonomy): Eukaryota > Metazoa > Arthropoda > Insecta > Diptera > Drosophilidae > Drosophila > Drosophila recens. Next base: position 75,467 of record JBAMBJ010001236.1, on the reverse strand, counting down.
GGTCCAATTAAAAAACAAAACAAATTATATATTTTTTAATATTATAACTAAGTTTCGTGTCAAATTTTAAGCCTCTAGCTATATATTTAGATTTTATATAAATATTTTACCCTTTTTCGCATAGTCGTATGTGGGCGGGGGAGTTGGAGGCGTGGTCCAAATCCGAAAAAAAAAAATTCTAAATTCTAAATTAGTCTAACTAAAGGTTATGCCAAATTTCAAGTCTCTATCTTTATATTTAGAGTTTATGCCAAAATATACGGTTTTTTTACCATAGTGCAATGGTAGACAAGCAGTTCGTTACGATTTGCAGGCAAACAAACGCTCTGCTTTTTAAAAAACTAATACTATCGATGACACTATCGACACATCGAGGATTGAGCGCCAGCTGTGGTAGCCCTGAAATATCGATAGTTTACGTACGTTTTTAAAAAGTAGTTTAAAATTAAATCGAAAACATGGCGATGCTTTAAATATAAAATAATAAAAAAATATATATGTATATTAAAGTGTAAGAAAACAAAATGAATGACAGCATTATGTATTTAAATACTATTCGAATTTGCATAAATGGGAAAATGGGAAAAAAGGGTATTTTGGTTCTGTGAAATCTATTTAACAAGCAGAAGTAAGCGGGGAGACGCTTGTTTGCTTATAAATTAGTTTCGGACCAATTATATCATTTAGCTGCCAGTTGAAAATCAAATCTTACTAAGTATGAAAAGCATTTTTGCTGATTGAGCAGTTATCTCCACCAATCTGACAAAATATGCATAGCTAAGCACCAAGAGCTCTTGGATCCTATGCAATGAGTTCCCTAGAGTGGGAGAGAGCGAGAGAGTTGCAGAGAAGAGAAGAGAGTATTTGAGAGTGGGACACACATACATACATAAGTGCATGCTCAGCAGTTTGTTGTACGTCATGGAAGGGACGTATCCAATAACGACTGAGAGTTCGGCTTGGAGTGTTTATGTATCTTATAAACAAAACCTATTTACGGGGTATAAGTCTAGTGACAAAAACATTTTAATGCTCCAAAATTTCCGATATTCAATTTTGTGACGAATAATACTAACCCACTGAACCAAAAGCTCGTAAAAAATATCGCTAACGATACTTTTGCGAAACATTTACGTGCAAAACTATCGAGAAAACACTCGCAAACGATCCGCAAAGTAATCACCCGTCGCTCAGTTTGTGGCAGAGAAAGTTTCGTTCTCGATAGCTCGCAAAAGATTCGTTTGCGAGCCTTCTTCGATAGCTTTAGCGAGCTTTTCTCAATATCTTTTACGACTCACTTTTCGCTAATATCATTTTTCTCCCTATTCATATATCATATTCAATCTCGAATGAGATAATTTGACGATACTTTCGCCTCTCGTATCACCTTTGAGCAGTGCTGCCATAACAGCCCTTTTAGTGATAGATCTATCACCTTTTCGATAGGTTTGTCACCAAAATTTTTGAAAAAGCCCCTGTCACCAATCTATCACCTTTTTAATTGCTTTTGTCACCAAATCTATCACCTTTTCAATTGCTTTGAAATTTATGTCATTGAGAGCCAGAAGTAAAATTGTCAACAATGCCAAAAAACTTATATAAGCAAAAATTCCGCGATTCGTGGATTAATAAGCCTGATTTTAAGGATTGGATTGACCGCGATGCTCACGACTCCAGTAAGGCATACTGCAAATTATGCAAAACAAGCATTGTAGCAAAAGTAGACAAGCTTCAAGCGCATGCAGAAACAAAAAAACATAAACAGAACACCTCTCCGTTTGCGTGGACTTCGCCGCCACGGAAAGTGCTGCTACACGTACAAAGTTCCCGAAGAATACTTAAAAATTATTGGAACGTCCTCAGCTTATAAAAGCGAAGCAAGCGAAGCGGATGACGAAGCTGTTGACGAAGCAATACAATTATTATAATATTGTAGAATGATAATAAAAAAATAATAATAATAAATAATTAATAATAATTAGAAAATAGTAATACATAAGACATAATTACTTTTGAATGAATTTTAATTAAAACTTGTTACGATTTAATAGGATGATAGGTAATAATAGTAGTTAACGTTAATATACAAAAAAAAAATAGCAATACCTTGAAAACTGTTAGTGTGGGGGCTTTTCGCGATTTATGGAGGCGTAAAGGGGCGGGGTACAAATTAAACAAAAAAGTTAAGCAAACTTGATCTGCGTAGGCTTAAAGAAGTCTGTGTGCAAAATTTGGTAGCTCTAGCTCTTATAGTCTCTGAGATCTAGGCCCTCACACAGACGGACGGATGGACAGACGGACATGGCTATATCGACTATATGTTGATGCTGATCAAGAATATGTATACCTTATAGGGTGGGAGGTGCTTCCATCTCTCTAATCCCTTTAAATATCTGTTCCAATTTTTCGTCACCTTTTTTGTCACCTTTTTTTAAATTTTTGTCACTTTTTTATCACTTTTTCTGGCCTGTTTTTGTTATCGATTTATGGCAGCACTGCCTTTGAGCTCGAATACGATAGTTTTACGATACTCTCGCTTGACACTCGCTTCGTGGTTCAGTGGGTAGCTTCTATCGCTTGGATACAGTGGGGGTTTTAATTTTAGCGGGTTTTAGCAATTTCCAGCTAAACTAGCGATTTTTCGAAAACGTGGTCGGATTTTGATGATCGAGGAGTCATTCGACCCGTGTTTTTGATAAGAATAATTAAAAATGAAGAGATTTTACCAAAAGGCTCCAACGGCCAAACTTCCTGCCCCCATTTTAATTTTGCCATTCCCACTTGCACCTGTTTATCCTACGAGCCAGGTGAGTTTTAATTTAAAAATTATACCTATCGATCGGGATATAACTCGATCTGATTGGACAGTCATAGCAAATTTTCCATTCTTCCTTTCGCACCCTTCGTGCTGCTTTCGTCACTAGCGCAGTGATATTTTAATGTTTTTTTTGAGTTTCATACGCAAAGTGGCTACGATGATCGTATTTCAGAATTCACTTCTTCGCTAGAATTCCAATTTTGATTCAGTCAGTCTAGTTTGGAAGCAAGAAAAGAAAAGTCGCAAAATGTTGCAGACAATAATTTGGATAATCGTCGTCGTCGTAATATTAAGTACATTTACTTTCATTCAACTCTTCAAAGCGGATATCCAATCCCTAAGGGCGGAGCTGGAAAAGCAGAACAAAGATGTCCTTCAGAAGGAATCGCATATCCAATCTTTTAGGGCGGAGCTGGAAAAACAGGGAAAATTGGTAGAAAGACTTGTCAATGAATCGGATAAGAACCCACACAATTGTACTGAGGCCAAGTTCAGTGGGATCTATGACATAGTTATTCCCAAATTTAGTCATGAAACTTTTAAAGTTGCCTGTGATGCTGAAACTCGTGATGGAGGCTGGACGATTATCCTGCGACGGACGGACGGAAGCGTCAACTTTAAGCGGAACTGGACAGAGTATAAAAATGGATTTGGAAATCTAGATGGCGAATATTTCTTAGGTTTGGACAAAATCCACGCGATGACTGCTGAAAGACGTCAGGAGTTACTTGTTGTTCTCGAGGACTTTGAGGGAGATCAAAGATTCGAGACTTATGATGAATTTGCAATTGGCAATGAGGATCAACAATATGAATTACACACTCTGGGCAAAGCCAATGGAACTGCTGGGGATGAACTCAAATATCATCGAGGTATTCAATTTACTACATTTGATAAGGATAATGACAATTGGTCAGGAGGAAACTGCGCCATTAAAGGCACTGGTGCCTGGCGGTATAACGAGTGTCAGCACAGGTAGGATGTAATGTTAATTATTTCTTAGAGCTTCGTTAATTAACTTGAATTCTTGCAGCCAATTGACGGGAACGTATAAAGACATTGGCTACGGAAAAGGCGTCAATTGGAAACACTTTCGGGGATGGGAATACTCCCTTAAACGAGCCATTATGATGATTCGACCTAGAAAGTGAATTCTCAGTCTGTACTACATTTAACCCTTTCGATCCCAACGTTGCCTGAGAGCAACTTCGGCTGGTTCGAGGGATAACTGTAAGCGATTCTGATGTTATTATTCAGATGATTCACTATAATATCGGACAATATGTATGTTTACTCCAAATGTGAGAAAATAAAAGCACATTTCAAGTTTATTTGTCAAAGTTATATTCAATATATTATAATGAACCTGTTCAGAAGACGTTTTTAAATGAGTTACCTAAAAATAAATAAATTCGTTGAAATATACCTGTAAAGTATTTATATTCTTGATCAGCATCAACAGCCAATAACAGTCGATATAGCCATGTCCGTCTGTCCGTCTGTCCGTATAAGCAAAAGGATCTCAGAGATGGTAAGAGCTAGGACCACCAAATGTGGAATGCAGACTCATTATGTCGGGCAGGACAAGTTTATGTTCAAATTATGCCACGCCCACTACGGGGTGTGCAATTCTTAAAAAACTGACAGCACCATTTATTTTGAATTTAAGTTATAATTTAAAAATACCAACGTGTTTAGGATCATGCCCAGAAACAAATCAACCAACTTTCAATACGAATAATATCAATAGTGAATATATTAACAATTTTGTCAAACGATTTTTAATGGCAGTTCTACATATAAATAAAACAAGTGGGAGAGGCTATAGTCGAGCTACCGACCATAGGATTCCCGTTAAAATTTAAAAGGTTTTTATTGCATGCTTTTAGGCACTTACATTGCTTGAAACTTAAATCAACCATTACCATCTTTCTATTTGTCCGATCTTGTTGCGATTTAGTAGGATGATAGCTAATAATAGTAGCTTTTAATTAATTTGTAAAATTTTAAGATAACGAGTAAATTGGCTTAAATCACTCGTTTATATAATATATGAATGTAGCTGCCACAGAAACGATAGGTCGATATTTATGGATTAGTATGAGAATTGCATCCAATATATTACTGTATACAGTCGAACTTCCCTAACTCGAACTTCCCTAACTCGAATTTTCTCTAACTCAAACACTCTAACTCAAAGCGTTTACTGAGCAAATTTCATACAAATCTGCTTCCCTAACTCGAACTTTCATAAGTCAAATTTCTCCGTAATTCGAACAAAAATATTGGCCCGTACTTCTGTAAGTCGAATTTTTCGGGAAACTCCCCAATAAAGTTTGAATGTTTTTTCGTTTCTATATTATACTTTTGTTACCGGATCGTTTGAAAATGTTATATTGATTTACATTAGCATATGGTGATGAAATATAATAGAATATTGCATCAACAATTACTTAAGCTTGTGAAATTGCTATAGGAAAGATGTTCGTATTGTACTTCTTTGTCAGCGCATCAGTGTACTAAAATGTTTAAGGAAATATTCAAACTTATTAGTAGTTAAGGAATTTGAAAGTAGACCAAATAAATTAAAGTTGCTGAAAAAATGTGGTATCCCAGCTAAAACATTTTTCATTATATTAAAAAATGAAATATTAATCATGATGACATTTTAACCGGGAACTTCTTCTGGATACAGCAAAAGAACGAAGAAAACAACTTTTGAGAATATTAACAGGTCTTGAACAAACTGGAATCCATTTTTGTTGAAAATAACAAGAAAAATTTGCAATTTTAAATGTATTTATGATTGAATGCATTTGTAGTTTCTTTTAAAAAACCAAAAAAAAAAATCCCTCACTCGAAGTCTCCCTAACTCGAACTTTTTTCTTGGATAATGGTGATTCGAGTTAGGGAAGTTCGACTGTATTACTGTCGAGTGCACTCGACAAAAATACAGAATTATTCATAGTTCAATATAGATAAATGATTGATTTCTAGATGAAATGAATACGATTGCTTTGTAACTGATTTTGTGGCATAGTTAACTTTATTAAAACAATGTTGTATAATTATGATAGTTGGGATGGTCAACAAACAGAGTGAGGAGTCTAGATCGCGTTCAGCGAGATCGGGCATTGATGTTGACCGAGCTGAGCTCGGTGACCAGGAACTTGAAGGAGAACGGGATCTCGATCAGGGAGACGCCGCTGTTGTCGCCGCACAGGCGACACGTCTCCGGCTTCGAGGACATCGAACCGAACTCGTTGCGCCTGACGATCTGCTGGAGCGGCGACAGAATGCTGCCGCACTTGTGGCACACCAGCGTGTGCGTCTTGTCCGAGTTGTGGAAGAGGCGATCTTGGAGCAGAAAGGCGGCGCCGTGCGATATCAACGCATCGCGTTCCATTTCGCCAAACCGCACGCCGCCGCCGCGTTTCCGGCCCTTGATGGGCTGATTGGTGCGCGCCTCCACGGCGCCCGTGGAACGCACCTGCCACTTGTCGAAGACCATGTGGCGCAGTCGCTGATAGTGCACGACGCCAAAGAATATGTCCGCCGTCATTTCGCGTCCGTCGACGCCGGAGTAGAGACGCTCCGTGCCGTAGTAGTTGTAGCCGCCCGCCTCGAGCATCTTGCCAAAGTAATCAATGGCCGTATTCTGCTCGGAGAATCTAAACGGAGTCGCGTCATAGACGCCGCCATGCAGAGCCGCCGACTTGCCCGCCATGGTCTCGATCATCATGGCGATGGTCATGCGGGAGGGAAATCCGTGCGGATTGAACACAATGTCCGGTATCAGACCCGACTCGCTGAAGGGCAAATCCTCGGCCGGATACTTCTGCGAACAGATGCCCTTCTGTCCCGCCCGCGAGGCGAACTTGTCGCCAATTGTCGCCGGTCGAGCGACTCTCAGCGTGATGCACACCGTCTTCTTGGGCGTCAGCTCAAAGCTGCCCAGCTGCCGGATGCTGTCCACCACGCAGTCCTCCTTCTCATCCATTTTGACCACCTTGAAGGTGGACACCTCACCATCGAAATAGCAATACAGGGGACAGCCGTAGGAGAGCTGCGCACCCGGATGCGGCAGTCCGTCCGTGTCCAGATACTTGGCCAGCTCGGGCATGTGCGGATGGCGGGCGAAGTAGCTCTGCTTCTTGGCCAGCTGGACGAACTTGCTCTTGTAGATGCTGCCGTAGGCGAAGCCGCGCTCGTGGGCCGCCTTGTTGATGATCATGGCGTCCTGCATGTAGGGATGGCAAAAGAATGTATTAATCGATTATTGAATCATATGATTAATTTAAGCTATTTAAATAATCGATTAATCAAATGATTAATTTTTGTTTTAGTTTTTTAAAATATTGTGTAATGCAATGCCATTGTATAGCCAACAAAATTAAGAACAATAATAAAATGCCAAAAAATATAAATACAGTGGCTCACAGCATAAAGCAGCGGTGGGCACGCAGTGGCTCCGGGAGCAGCGGCTGCTCCCAACTTAGGTAGACTCTAATAAATTCGTGCCCACCGCTGGCATAAAGTATGCAGGTCGAATTTGGACATTCAAGGCTTATTTGAGCCGTTATCGTTAACATATTTGCATCAATGGAAAGGTCATTTAAATTCCGTTTGAATGACACAAAACTTTCTTTAACCCATTAAGTACCCTTCGAAAATTTCAGATTTATATAAAAGTCTACTTTTTCAACTTTTTTCCTCGATTTTTCACAAAAAAAATATTTTGATGCAGAAAATTTTGTCAAACAATTCTAAGAGTGAATGCAAAAAAAATGTTCAAATGTATTTTTGCTAGTATTTTTTTTGGAATAAAATCTCCATGTGTGTTGATCGAATAATCGATTAGTGTTTCAATTAATCGCAACACATTTTGCGATACAATTAATTTGCCAATGGAAGCAAAATAATCGATTATTGTGTATCATATGATTAATCGTGCCATCCCTAGTAGGGTTGTTGAAAGTATATCAAAATATCAATATACCGATATTTTTTATAAAAAATTATATATTTATATCGCGATATTAGATTTGGCGATATATCAAATATACGATTTTTTTTTTGATATTTTGCGAAAGTGCAATTTTTCGTAATTTTCATACAAAAAGTGCCTTTTAAGCAATTTTCAAAAGATTATAGAAAAATATAAGCGATAAGATTTTTGTAAATTTTGTTTGGCAGTCACTCCTTGAATTGTTTGAAGAATGTTTTTGCGTCCCAAAATTTTTTTTATAAAATCGAGGAAAAAAGTTTTGAAAGTTGACTTTTTTTAAAATTCGAATATTTCAATGGGTACTTATTGGGTTAAGGAAAGTTATGCGTCATTCAAACGGAATTTAAATGATCTTTCCAAATATATTTTTTAAATTTGAAGACTTGGCTTATAATAGCTGTTATAGTAAAAGAAAGAGTGTACTTATTAATTTTAAAAATATGTATGGAAATATATACTGAAATGAACTGTATTTTGATGAAATATAATATATTGTTATGTTTGATAAATAAGACTATCTATTTTTACTGTGGGGCGTATTACTTTTTTTTTTTGTTAAGTAAAAAAAAAATATCAAAATATATCAATATATCGATATATTAAATATCATTTTTATATTTTTTTAAAACAGAAAATATCATCGATACGATATTTTAAAAATATTCGACAACCCTAATCCCTACCTCCATGTCGTAGCCCGTGTACGAGATGACCGCGACAATGGCATTGCTGCCCATGGCAAAGTCATCCATCTGAATGTTGTCATAGTGGACGGGCCGGAACAGCGGCGTCGCTGGCGTCTGCAGGCGGTACAGCTTGTTGGCCGCCTGCTTGGGCCAGTTGAGGCACGGCGTGCCCATCGTCTGCTTGCCCATCTGGCACTGGTACATGTTGCGCGGCGACTGGTTGTAGTCCGGCATGGGGATCAGGTTCGCCAGATTGCTCATGAAGTGCGTCTTGGACAGCTCCAGGTGGGTGGTGAACTCCGGATAGATTTCCGCCTCATCCAGCGCTATTTCCATATACAGTTGCTCCAGTGTCCCAATGTACTCCACCCGCTTCCACTTGATGTTCCACACCGGACGCATCATGCGCGCCGGACCCGTGGACAGATAGAGACCCGGAAACTGGCCGTTCTTCTTGTACGGTATATAGCCAATCTCCATCATGGCGGGCACCTCACCCGCAATCTTGGCATGGCGCAAATCCTCGACAATCTTGTTGGCGTCCGTTTGGAAAATGTGGCCCAGGTGCTTGCCGTCCAGGAACACCACGTACAGCTTGGCGTCCGGATGGTCGTGGTGCGTCGTCAGCGGCAGCATGCCCATCTCAAAGAGCTTGCCGGGAATGGCCTGAGCAGGGCGAAAAGTGGCAGAGATTTTTAGAAATTAACAGAGTCACAAAAAATAATCATAAGATAAAAGAACATTTAAGTTTAAGGATTGGAAATATATAAATAATCCAAGTAAAGAGGTATTTCAAAAATTATAAAAAAAAAAACAAAGATATTTGAGAATTTTAGAAAGAAAATATTTAGAAATTTTAAAATAAAAACAGAGTCAATAAAAATAATCATAAGATTAAAAAACATTTTAGTTTAAGGATTGGAAATTGATTAATATTTTAAATAAAGAGAAATTTCAAAATATTCTAAAAATTAAAAAAAAACAGTCATTTGAGAATTTTAGAGAGAAAAAAATTTAGATTACATAAATTAGAAGCAAAAGGAATTTGATAAATAAAACTAGAAAAATTTTTAGAAATTAAAAAATAAACAGAGTCCAGGATAATAATCATAAAATTAAGAACATTTTAGTTAAAGAATTGGAAATTGATGAATATTTTAAATAAAAAACAATTTAAAAAAATTCGAAAAAAAAAACAAAGATATTTGACAGTTTTGGAAATATTTTTGTGCTAGAAATTAAAAAATAAACAGAGTAAATAAAAATAATCATAATAATAAAGAAAATTTTAGTTTTAATTCGAATTTCGAAAAATTTTCAACTAAACTATAAAAAAAAACCAAAGATTTGAGAACTTTAGAAAGATAAAATTTAGATTACATAAATTAGAAGCATATGGAGTTTGCTAAAAAATCGGAAAGATTTTTAGAAATTAAAAAATAAACATAGTAAATGAAAATAATCATAATATTAAAGAAAATTTTAGTTTAATTTCGAATTTCAAAAAAATTCTTAACTAAACTATAAAAAAAAAACAAAGATATTTGAGAACTTTAGAAAGAAACTATTTAGATTACATAAATTAGAAACATATGGAGTTTGCTAAAAAAATCGGAAAGATTTTAAAAAATTAAAAAATAAACAGAGTCAATGAAAATAATCATAAGATTAAAAAACATTTTAGTTTAAGGATTGAAAATTGATAAATCGGGGGGTGGGGGGGGGCACAGATCACTCTTTCGCTTGAATTTCACTTAAATTACCAATTCCAGTGAAATTCAAGCGAAAGCGATTTCTGTGGCACGCTTGATATTTGAAATAAAGGAAGTTTCAAAAAATTCTAAACTAAACTATAAAAAGAAACAATTAGGAAAGGCTATAGTCGAGCTCCCGACTATAAGATACCCGTTACTTATTTAAATAAATTTAAATTTAATTGTATTGCATGCTTTTAGGCACTTACATTGCTTCAAACTTAAATCAGCCTTTCCATTTGTCCGATCTTATTACAATTTAGTAGTAATTACCAAAAAATACGTAATATTCTAAAATCGGTGCGTGTGGTGGAGTTTTGCGATTTATGATTTATTTATTTTTCCCTGTTACGTACTTTTTAACAAACTTAATATTCCCCCATAATATAAAAAGAAATAAAAAGATACGATTGAGTATGACATCGACATACAAAAAAGAGAAAATCTTAGCTATAATATTTAATTTAAATATTATTTAATAAGGGGTCTTTGGCTTCAGCCAAGTGTGCCGTAATTCCGCCTGATTTATTTCTTTGTTTGCCAAATCAGGATGCTGATAATTTCGCATTGTTCGCATTGAAATTCGGACGATTCCAAGAATCTCGAGTCAAGTCGGTTCAAATAATATAATAATAATCGTATATCTCAATGAACGCATGCGGATGTGTATTTGTAAATTATAATATATATATTAAAATGTATATAAATTCTTCGCTACTATTCGAAATTTAATTCAGTCAGTCTTGTTTCGAATCCAGTAAAGAAAAGTCGCAAAATGTTGCTGAAAATAATTTATATAATATTCTTAATAAGTACATTTACTTTGTCCTCTTATGGAATTCACATTTCCAAATATAATGAAACGAAGTTCATGCTTTCAATAAATTCTCAGTTATCCGAGTTGAAAGAAAAGTTGACAAATGAAGTGGCCAAGGATTCGGACACTCAAATTCTTAGAACGGATATACATTTCATAAGAGCAGAGATAGAACGACAGAAGAATTGTGTAGATGTCAAGGAAGCGAATAATGAATCTTCAAGAGCGGATATCCAAGTGCTCAAAACGGATATCCAGAGTCTTAGAGCCGAGCTGGACAGCCTGAAGAACGAAAAGGAATCAGCGATCGAATCTCTCAGGGATGATAATCAAGTTTTAAGAGAGGATTTGGAACAAAAAAAGAAGTGCGTAGTTGATAAGGAAGCGGATAGCCAAGTGTTTAGAACAGATATCCAGAGTCTTAGAGCAGAGTTGGAACAACAGAAGAAACTTGATAAGGAAGCGGATATCCAATCCTTAAGAGCGGACCTGGAAAACCAGAACAAGGATGTCCTTCAGAAGGAATCGCATATTCAATCTCTCAGCGCGGAGGTGGAACCACAGGGAAAGTTGGTAGAGGGATTTGTCAACGAATCGGATAAACACAGTTTGTGGTTTAATCCACACTGTACTAAGGCCAACTCTAGTGAAATCCATGACGTTCTTGTTCCCAAGTTTAGTATTCAACCTTTTAAGGCGGTCTGTGATGCTGAAACTCGAGGAGGAGGTTGGACAATTATCCTGCGACGGATGGACGGAAGCGTCAACTTTTATCGCAATTGGACTGAGTATAAAAATGGATTTGGAAATCTAGATGGCGAATATTTCTTGGGTTTGGACAAAATCCAAGCGATGACTGCAGAAAGGCGGCAGGAATTACTTGTTGTTCTCGAGGACTTTGAGGGAGATCGAAGATTCGAGACTTATGATGAGTTTGCAATTGGCAATGAGGATCAACAATATGAATTACACACTCTGGGCAGAGCCAATGGAACAGCTGGAGATTCACTCGATTGGCATCGTGGCAGGAAATTTACTACATTTGATAAGGATAATGACGATTATATGTATGGAAACTGCGCCGTTCGCGGCACTGGTGCCTGGTGGTATGGCGCTTGTCATTACAGGTAGGATGTAATGTTAATTATTATTTAGAGCTTCGTTAATTAACTTGAATTCTTGCAGCCAATTGACAGGAACGTATAAAGACAATGACAGGGACAAAGGCGTCAATTGGTACCACTTTCGGGGAGAGTCTTACTCCCTTAAAACTGCCATAATGATGATTCGACCTAGAAAGTGAATTCTCAGTCTGTGCTACATTTAACCCCTTCGATCCCAACGTGGCCTAAATGCAACTTCGGCTGTTTAAGGGATAACTTTAAGCGATTCCATTGTTTTTAATCAGATGGTTTCTTTTAATATCGGACAATATATATGTAACATATGTTTACTCCAAATGTGAGAAAATAAATGCACCTTTCAAGTTTAGTTGCCAACATTATATTCAATAGAATTAACCTGCGCCGTGAAATTCAGAAGACGTTTTAAAACGAGTAAATTTTTTTAAAATTGTTATAATTGGAAAATTTAAAATATATCCGAAGAGATAATACTTATAGTTAAAAAAGTTACATCCTTTTTAAATAAAATATGTGTGAGATCCTAGATCTCAGAGACTTTAAGAGCTAGAGCGACCAAATTTGACACACGGACTTCTATAAACCCCACGCATTCGCGAAAAGCCACCACAAGCACCGTTTTTAAAAAGTTACGTTCTTTTTATGGTAATTAACGTTAACTACTATTATTAGCTGTCGTCCTAGCAAATCGTAGCCAAGATCGGATAAATAGAAAGGTGGTAATGGCTGATTTAAGTTTTTAAGCAATGTGAGTGCCTAAAAGTATGCAATAAAAAATATTTTAATTTTTTTTAAACAAGTAACGAGCCCTGAGCTCGACTATAGCCTTTCCCACTTGTATCTTTTAGTCGTTTTTTTGTAAAAATTCCAGGACAGGATTGCTACTCACTTGGACGAGCTGGGGATCGGGTCGCCTGGACAGCGCGCAGGTGAGCGTGAGGTGGTTGAGCAGGCCGCAGGGCGTGCCGTCGGGCGTGTGCACGGGACAGACGAAGCCCCAGGCGTCGGGGAGCAGCTGGCGCGCCTCCGTGGTGCGCATGGTGGTGAAGTAGGAGCCGCGGTGGATGGCCCTGAAGTGGGACATGTAGCGCATGCGATTGATGTTCTCGGCCATGATGACCAGGCCGCTGTTCTGCATCAGGCCGAGGCCCGTGCGCGTGTTGACATTGCCCGTGGCCAGAAACGATTCGATGGCGCGTCCAATGCCGCCCGCCTGCCGCATGCACTGCGTCATGATGCTGCTGCTGACGAGGGCATCGGCCGTGTTCAGTTTCTTCAGCAGACACTTGCGCAGCTGGAGCAGCCACATCTCGAGGCGCTCGCCCAGATACTTTTGGTAGAGATGTCCCGGCAGCAGCACCTCCTGCATCATGGCCGAGTCCACGTTCTCCACCTTGTGCTTGCCCTGGGCGCACTGAAACAGTTTCTGCACCATAAACACAATCAGCTGGAACTTCTCCGCGTTCGTCGCCAGATGAACCATGATGCGTTCGCGCAGTATGAAATCCGTGACGGCCTCATCCGGCAGCCAGGCGGGCACGTCCGGGAAGCGGGAGCGGAACAGGGTGCCAATGAAGGAGCGACACTGAGCCGAAGTATAGACGCCCTCGTTCTGCACATCTCGCAGCATGCTCTCCACACAGCCCAGATAGTACTGGTCCGACTCGTAGCCGCGGGTCAAACAATTGTAGATCTGCTCGTCGCTGTAGTCCATCAGGCACTTGAGGATCAGGCAAACGGGCACGTAGGACAGACGCTTCACATGCGAGAACATGAAGCGGGCGGTGCCGTTGCTCAGATAATGGAGCACATTCGTCAGCGACAGCTCGTCCTCGCGCACCGTTTGCACCATCACGCCCAGTTCGCTGAAGTTGTGACCGCGATCCCGCCACGACGAGCGCTTCACACAGATCGGATGATTGCGGCGCGTCTGGATCAGCATGCGCACGATCTTCTCATTGCCGCGTATCACAAAGATGCCGCCCCACTCGCTGTCGTGCTCGCCATGCTGCACCATCTGCTCGGGCGACGCCTGGTGCAGATTACAGGCGCTGGAGCGCAACATTACGGGCACTTCGCCCAGATCCATGTTTATTGCCGGCTTCTCGAGCCCATTGACACGCCAGCCGAGCCGGACGGAGCACATGCCCGCGTAGGTGGCATGCAGCTGTCGCGCATCCGTGGGATACACTTGACGCGTCCGCACATCGATCACGTCCAGCGGCACCGCTGGCTTCGCTATATATATGCCCTCCACGTGCACGCTGATCTGTTCGCCGGCGGGCGTCTGAAACTGCTGTGGCACCATGTGCCGCACCAAGTTCTCTAAACCCACGCTCAGCATCTCGTCAAACGAATCCACATGCGGTGCTCCCAAGTTCGCCAAATGCTGTCCGCACAAAAAAACAATTACTTTCAACATCTGTTTTACACCTTTATCTACTGCTCACCTTATTCAGCGACTTGGGTATCTGTTTAAACTCCGGCCGCGTATTTGTTAGCTCTGGATATTCTTTCATTTTGTTCATTTTATTCAGGTTTTCGCAGTTTAAAAATTGTAAACAAACTGAAATCGTTTCTTGCCGTTGCACGTGCTAGCTAAGCAATCGATAACAATCGCATGTATATCGACAGCGCTGCCAACTCACTTGCAGGCCAGGCAGCTGTGATTTTACAAGGTTGTGTGCGCCAAAGCGGCATTGTGACGTCACGCGTGTTGACAAAATCTGACCGTTTAGATTTAATAAATATATAAGAAGTTAATATTATAAAGTTATAGTGAAATATACAAATAAATAAAAAATAAATTATAAGCACTCATTGAAAGGGTTAATTGTTTTTTGCTTTTCACTTTTCAAATCTGAAAAGTTGTTATATTTTATAAGGTCACGCGAACGCAGCATCGTTGTGACGTCACAATGTTTAAACAGGGTGCAAGCAGTGCTTTCTAACACTTGTGACGTAGCAGTGACTTAATTCTGAACGTTACCTTCTGCTTACGTGAACACTTGCAGTAATGTCAACAGGTTGCGCGCCAAAACAAAGTGTAAAATGCATTGTTATTTTTATTATGCCAGCTTATTATGTAAATTGTGCATGACTGCTGGCGGAAGAAGAAGAAGCAGCACGTAAGTTCTGCAACGATTTGTATGTATTAAATATAAATGTATGCAACGGAAATGAACCGAAAGTCGGAAGTGTCAACGTGTTGCTCCCGTAATGAAGTCATCTTGTTGTCTCGTTCTCGCTCTTGTTGTTGTCTTGGTTCTCGTTTGGCATTCTCTGTCTCAGTCTCAGTTTAAGCTGCAAAATATGCGCAAGTTTGTTGCATTATTTATGACTCCTTGACAGAATCTGTCCACATAGACGCATACAAGTCCTTACATTGTCCAATTGCTTTGCGGTGACAACGATTTGGGTTCCAAGCTGTTCTAATTAAGCACTAGGGATATGCTTCTAATTAGACCCTGTACTTAAACGGCTCAAAGGGTCTATTATTTTTCTTTTTTTTATTGTGGAAAGAAAGAGAACGCGTAAAGATTTTATAAATCTATTTTTTTTTGTATTTGGTAAGATAATTTATTGAAAAAATTACAAAATTTAAAAGAAAAATTAGTTTACAGTGCGTCTAAAAAGTTGGCGACCTCCAAAAAAGGCTAAAACTACAAAAATTATGTCCAATGCTCGAACGGATATTATTATAATGCAAAATTATTTATAAAAATATATAATTCATATTAATTTAATATCCCATTAAGTTGCATGATTTTTAAAAGTAATTTCGGTCAACTGCTCTAAGTAGACATTAAATAAATAAATTTTTTATATAAATTTAAAAAGTTTTGTAAAATAACTCTTATTTTAATAGCCTTTCCTCACTAATGTACATTTTATAAAAATATCGGAGCTATCGATAAGTATGCAACTGCCTGTCCTCATAGCATAGCATTTGCATTTAGCATTTACAAAACATTTGTGATTTGTTTACAAATTCGTTTGACAACTGAAATTAAAAATTCGAGAAAACAAATGGAAGGATTTTAAGAAAACTTCGCTGTTTAGGACAGAATCTCTGATGTTTAGAAGATCATCAAACTTTTCCGATTGGAAAACCATTCGAAAAAACCATTGCAAAGGGAACCCAAAGGGAAAACACCATATCCACGATCTTTCATTGAACAAGGGGTTGCCGTAGCTCTCTATGGGTTGGGATCGTCTGTGGAATAACGAAAATTGGAGACAACGTACTTATAGTATGGTATCAGCGCAACTAGAGCAAGAGTCAGGGATTCTTAGATTCTGATAATTCATTATTGGTAAAAGCAACTCGTAGCGCCCTTATCAGATCCGTCTTGTACAATACAACGGATTCTAATAAATATTAGAATATTTACCAATAAGCACTACTTTTTTATTTATTCTTTTTTAATGAACTATCATGAGAAACTGTAACGATTTAATAATAATTGTTGCGATCGCCAATCTGTAATGTTGACTCATGTAGCCATAAGGGTCGGTTTTTGATTTCTTTTGCTGTTAACTGCAGTATTTTATCATAACTACATTCTTCATTAATTTAAAATAAAGTTCAGTTTTTTACAGTTTGAAATTTGGCGCCAAAATTTGAGAAATCTAGTGATAGTACATTCTCAAATTAAAAAAAAACTTCAAACATCGATTGAATTCCGATGAATATCGCATTTTTTGAAAATGTAGTTACATTCCTCAGAAATGTACTATTCTCCCACCACTAGATCCCATATGAAATGTATAGGAAAAAAGTAGCATTTGCTCCAAAAATGCTAAAATGCTGAAATGTAGTTTCAGTGAGGAAAGGCTATAAATGTTTTCTAAATAACAAAATGGATTTATTCAAGTTAAAAATGATTGTCAGGTGTGCTACAGAAATCTCTTCCACTTGAATTTTACGTCAATTTCATTTCACATTCAACTTATCTGAAAATTTTTGAGGGAAACAAAATTATCGCTCAATTCACTGCCATGAGAATAATGTCACATTTTTTGTCCGAAATTTAGAATTTGAAGTTGTCGAGTAAGTTTTATTGTTTGTCGCGCCAATAATTTTTAATTTTTTCTAAACTATACAATATCAATTATTATATAAATAAATAAAATTATATTAATAAAAAAAGATATAAAATAATAACCTATTATTCTGCAGTGATAATTTTAAAAAGTTGTTAAGGAAACCCTTGGAAGCCTAGTTCGAATAGGCTGGTATGCATACTAACAAAAAATGAATCACTCGAAGTTCTGGGGCACTGAGAAATTTTTCGAGCTGCATTGCTTTTTTCTGAATTCTGTAGCACAACTGTATAAATTAAATTGTTTTTTATTTTCTTTTTATAATCAAAATTGAATATGGGTATTTCCAGGATCGCAAACTCGACATTCGCACGACTTTAAATGAAAAAAAAAATGGCAAAAATTCACATTTTCAAAAATGTTTTCTCACGTGTTTAATGCATTTTATCAACTCTATTTTTATGATAAAAGACAATCTTTGAAGACCTGTCGTTTTTTTAATTATTTATAGAAAACAATGCATCGCGAACGCGACCAAAAATGGAAGTCATTTTTGACTTCATCTTGACAAATGCGAAAGTCTGCGAAATGTGGCGAGTAATTTGGAAGGAAATACTCTTAAACCATAATAAAATAATGCAGCTTTCCATTTTAGAAATAATTTTGATATGTAACTACCGTTTTCTATATTTTACAAGTTTTCTTAGTAATTTGTAACGTGACAAGATTTCCACCTAGGTTTTCCAAGAGTTTGTTCATCAAATTTTATTCTATATTCCGATATATAGCTCTTAGAACTTGTTTTAAATTAAACTTTCAATATTTTTCTATATATTAAAATGGTTTATGTTACAATCTTACTCCCTGACTTAGTGTAATCGTTAAAATACAAACGGTCCATTTTGAAAATCAATTTTTAAGAAAATAGGCAAAAATATGGAAAAAGTGAATTTATTCCAATGTAGAATCTATATGTTCATCCTATTGAATTTTTCTAGCGTATATTGACAAAACAAATAACTTTAATACATTTTTGGAAGAAAATTTCACAAGATGTGAGTTTTTAATCAATTATACGTTTTTCGTCGTGGTGGACCTGATTAAATGTTTGGTATATTTTTTTTTCTCAATTTTTGGTATATTTTAAAATGTAGCTTCAAATAATTTTGTAGTTTTCGTAAGATTTTTCAAGAATAATTTCATTATTTCAAATTCCATTTTTACAGAATAGTTACAGGGTCTGGCACAGCCGAGTCGAACGACTGTAGCCCTGTCTGCTAGTTATTATTAACTTTAGTCAGTCACTGAAGAACTTTGTGAAACTTGAGAAAATACAACGACGCTTCGGTTTATTATTCCATTATAATGAACACAATGCACATTCTCTTAAGGTATTTATCTCGCTCTCTCTCGCTCTCTCTCTTTGTGTCTCTTTTACTTGTTGTGTGGTGTCTACTTTTTGGTTGGCACTGTGCTTGGTCCTTGTTCTTGTTACTTTCGCCTGATGCAATCTCGACCAAACTTGATGATAATGGCATCACGACTGCATCAGCAAAGGCGACAGTGGGCGGAGGGCGTTGGTTTGTGGGCGTGGCTGGTTAGCAAGTTTCAAGTTTTAGTCGCTTACATTTTATTTTGACTATGTGTCTGTTTTTTTTTACTACTGACTGTGCCAACAAAGAGACAACATGGCAAATTGCATTGTTGATTTTCATTTTCAAGCCTGAGCTGTCTCTTCGAGTGTCTCCCCTCTCGCTCTCTCTCGCTCTCGCTCTCTCTCGCTCTCGCTCTCACTCTCTCACTCTCTCTCTACTCAGGAAACCCTACCAAATGTGTGTCTTCCCTTTCTGCTCATTCAAAGTCATTGCTGCGTATTTCCCACTCTTTTTTTTGTTCAAATGGCCAAGTTACCCCGAAAAAATAAAAAAAATTGCCGTTGCCAGTGGAAAAATGTGTTGCAAAATGCATTTTCATTTGAAACTTTTCGGCAAACTTTAGTGCGAGCGCATCTGAAAAAACAATGCAAACACAAGCAACTGTTTTCCACATGCTGCTCCATGTAAATACCCTGTAAAGCGCTGAAAGTAGCTTAAATTGCTCACAAAATTGGCGACACAATGTCGCCTTCTGCATCGTCGACGATGAGACAATGATTATTACACGGCAAATGTTCTGCTTCAAGTCGACACGTTGAGCACAAATTCAGTGATTACAAATACTTGCTTAATTTAGAACAGTAAAGTAAATACACTGGACGGCAAATATATTTTGACAACTTTTAAAGTTAAATCTACTCGTAATTTAAAACTACTTCATGTACATTTTGGCATCAATGGAAGGGTCATTTCAATTCCGTTTGAATGATACAAAACTTTCCTTAACCCATTAAATACCCATTGAAAATTTTGAATTCTTGTAATGGTCTATTTTGAAACTTTTTTTCTCGATTTTTTAAAAAAATGTTTTGATGCAAAAAAAGTCTTCAAACAATTATAATAATAATTATAATATTCAAACAATATAATATAATAATAATTATAATTTTTCAAAAATCTCTTCGCTAGTATTTTTTATAATATTTTTTAAGCTGCAAAAATTACTATTTTAACCTCTTTTTTCTCCTTTTCATACAAAAAGTGCCTGTTTTGCAGTTTTTAAAAAATTATAATAGATCGATATAATAAGGTCTTAGAATTTCTTTCTTGTCACCTCTAAAACGCGTACAATTAATGCCCTTTTCTGTCTATTTTCCCGTCAATTGACTGGAAGAATTCAACTTTATTAAAAAACATTTATAAATCACAAGTAACAATTAAATTTTGAGATAAGTTGGAGATTTTTGGGCACTTAAAGTAGTATGATTCGAACTTTTAAAGACTTCAGAAGAATTTTATCACTAGTGACGAAAGCATCACGACCACGGACCGAAATCATTATAAGTTATATTAAAAAAATGACGTAGTAATGATTATTTAAAGATTTTACAAGGTTTTCTTCATTTTATGCGATAAAATAAAGCTCACAAATAATCATTATATATGGTTTTTATTTTTTTCGCTCAAAATAAAACTCACTTTTAAAATAAGATTGCGTCAACATTTTAAATACATTTTATTTCAATGGGTCCTCCGGGTTTCCTTAAAAGGGCTATACAAAAATATTGGGGAAAAATCTTACACAAGTGTAATTTAGGGCGAAACAAATTAAATTAATTAAAATTTCAATAATCATTATTTGCTTTCCTTGATATATATCGAAAGAAAGCAAAAAGTTGCTTTGACTAATGCGATAATTTAAAGATTACCGAGACTGCGAAAAGCGAACTGAAGATAAGATTTTTGTTTCGCAGTTTTGGAAATTCTGAACTCATTCAACTTTTGAGACATCCCTTTGAATATTACCTGTTTCAGTGCGGAAATCTTGATTTTTTTCCTGAAGATCTTTTGGAGTATAATCAGAGATGTGACAGGAAACAGGAAGAGTGTTACTTGAAAATGCTTACATTACAATATAAATAGGGTACAAAAGCTGAAACGCTTCAGAACTAAGTACAGTGAACCACTAATGTCTGTATACACCATAAATTTGTAAAATTTGGGTAAATTAAAGATGTTTGATGCGAATTTCTTATATTAATCTTTTATTCACCTTAATTCCGCTCGAATGATACAACTACTAAAAAGACACTTTTTGTATGAAAATGAGGAAAAATGGGTAAAAATAGTAATTTTTAGACATTTTCAAAAAATTATAAAAAATACTAGCGAAAAAATTTTTTTAAAATTTTTTTTGCAGTCACTTTTAGAATTGTTTGAAGAATGTTTCTGCATCAAAATATTTATTTTAAAAAATCGAGGAAAAAAGTTGAAAAATCGACTTTTTTTTAAATTCAAAATTTTCCTTGGGTACTTAATGGACTACTGAAATTTTTGTAGCATTCGAACGGAATTTAAGTGAATAAAAGATTTGTATATTTATTATACGCAAATTTGGCAAATTTAAGGTGCATGAAGACATTAGTGGTTCACTGTATGTATTATATTTTGTTTTGATCAAATGTGGCAACTGTTTGATTTCATTTTTCTGTTAGTCACAATCATTCTAGATCGACTTGACGTGTCCATCTAAATTTAAACATATTTTATGCATGTGACATGATCGTATTTATTTAATTCAAATGCATACTATGATTTAGAAACATAGTTTAAGGAATTCTGGGAAAAAACAATAATGACAGAGAGAGAGTATCCTGCATGCAAATTGAACACAACATATGATCATTGAGAGAGAGAAAAAGCTTTTTGTGTTGATAGTTTCAACATCAAGTAAAGAGAGCGAAAACCATTTTCCGAGCATTTTCCGAGTGTGGAAAATGTTCTTTTGTTAAAAATAGCCAACGTTATTAGAAGAGTTCTCAGTTTGAAACGAGGCGGCCAAGTGAAAAGTTCCTCAACGACGCGTCGTTTAGAAAATAATAGAAAATAGAAAATTTTCCAACGTACATACATATATATATTAACACATGTGTATACTATAGATTTACTTAAACATTCTTACCTAAAGCTATATATCTTACCTATAGTAATATATAGATATATTTATATAGTCCAAGACTTGAGACATTTTTGATAAAATGTGGCCAAGTTTTCATTTGGTTCATAGCAAAAGTGAAAGTCAATAATTATTGCGAAATCGCGCGTGTGATCGAATATATATATATAGAATAATAGTATAATACAGTACTTGTTCTATATATATGTAAATGTGTGTGTTGTTTCAACTTGAAAAAGAACTGAAGAGCTCTTTGTACTAAAAGAAAAGTCGCATTAACGATTGCCAGAAAAGAAAAGCAAAACATAAACAACAACTGCAATAAATCGAGTGCATTTTGGCATCGGATTGCTTCGGTTTTTCTTTGTTCTCGATCTGAAGACAAAGGCCGACGAAGACAGCAGAAGAAAGCGCTGCAAGAATGGGCAATACCGAGTCTTCAACGAATGCAAATGAATCAGAAGAGACAACAACAACAACGAGCCAGGCGGATGACGAGCCTCGCTGGAATGAGATCGAGCATGAGAATTTGTTATTGGAGCAACTTCCGCCTCTTCCAGACACCACTTCAAGCCCAAAGAACACCACAGTCATGTCATCAGCCGAGCAGCAGAAAGATCCAGAACCAGAACCAGAGTCCGATTTAAGCCTGGCGGAGTTCAAGGAACAGTTGGCCAACAAACGTTTGGCAAGACAAACGGCAGTCCAGGATTTGCGCGAGGAGATTCAGAGTCTACGCAAACAGCTGCAAACAGAGCAGGCGGAGAATCGTCGACTGCGACAAGGTAAATATATATCAATTATTTAGTACTTAAAATCTCTAAATTTAACTTAACATGTTTAAGCAATTATGTGACATTTAAATCACAATAAATTAAATAAGGTATGAAAAATAGCTTTAAAATAAAACAATGCAATATAATAAATTTTTTTAGTACTTAATATCTCCACATTTTATTTAAACATTTAACATTTAGTTTTAAAACAATTTTGTAATAATTAAATCAAAAGAAATTAAATTAAATATAAATTATAAAGCTGAAAAATAAAACAAAATTTCGGACTGTTTTTCAATTTACGTATTTAACTAATATAGTATTTTCAAGCTAAAAAGTTAATTATAAAAAAAGTTGAAAAAAGTGGATGAACTGCTTGCGAATTATAAGCAACAAAACGCAAAAAAAGAAAAATTACACTAAAGATTTTGTATTTTAAAAAGAAATGCGGTTATTTATACTTGTGCAAAGTACACTGAGAAAAAATATAGACAAAAAATCTTTTTAGTCAAGAAACTATTATTTTTTTTTTATCCTTTTTAGTTACGAAAATATATATTGATAGTTAAAATTTGTTTGTTTTTTGCATTTTATACAAATTTTCTAAACAATATTCAATAATTTAGAACTGGGATTTTCCCTCAGTGCATAGATTTTAAGACCCACAATACCAACATATTACACATTACAAAGTTTAAATAAATTGATATTTTTAATGGACTTTAATTTAATTTTTCTCTTTTTTTAAAGGAGCTAATGATGATCCTGAGATGCCCAAAGAGGAAGAGCCTCAAGCAGACTTAGCACCTGTGGACGAGGATGATGAGAATCCCAGCAGTCGCAGTCGCCATGCCAACATTGAGTTGGCCAACGCGCAATTGGCCCTGCAACTGGCCAACGCTGAGAATCTATCGCTGCGCGGAGAACTCGATGTGGTGCAACGTCAAGTGGGAACGCTGAAGGAGGTCATTTGTTGTTGCAAGCAAATGTTGAACGTCAAGGAGGAGCAATGTGCACAGGTTAGAAACGGAGAGTACTTAAAAATAAAGGGAAACAGGGAAAGGGAAAGAAAAGGGGGAAAGGCTTTAGTTGAGCTACCGACGATAACCGTTACTTATTTAAATAAATTTAAAATATCTTTTATTGCATGCTTTTAGGCACGTACATTGCGTTAAACTTAAATCAGCCATTACCACCTTTCTATTTGTCCGATTTTGTTGCGATTAAGTAGAATGATAGCTTTAATTAATAGATAACGTTAATAACAAACAAACTTGATTTGCGTGGGGCTTATAGAAGCCTGTGTGCCAAATTTGGTTGCTTCAGCTCCTATAGTTTCTGAGATCTTGGATCTCACACAGACGGCCGGACGGACGAACATGGCTATATCGACTCCGCTGTCGATGCTGATCAAAAACGTATAATGTAATACAAATGTGCTTAATTTTTGAAAATCATTGCATGTAATTAATTTTTAACTTTTCAATGAAGGTTTTGTTTTAATTTTGTTTTTTTGTATTTTGCACTTAAATTTATTTTATTTTTTGTCAAATAATATATTTAAGAAAATTATTGTTAATATTTTTAAGCCCGTTTTTTTTTATTAAGGTGCTTGGACTTTTCGTTCAGTGTATGTGCATGTAATTTTTCGCTAACAAATGTTTGACTTAAAAAAATAAAATAAAATCACAATAATTATTAAGTTTTGATTATATAAATAAAAGAGATTGGTATTTTCGCTCAGTGTAAGTGCCTTTTTGCTTAAAATATAAATTATTATATAAAAGTTATTTGTTGATTTTTATCATCTTAAAAAAAAATTATAAAATAACAATTAAACTTAAATTTTTATTTAAAAATTATAATTTAACTCTTATTTTCAATTTTTATTTTAGCAATTGAAAATAAAAGTTATTTTTTTTTAATTTTTATTATTAAAAACAAAAAAATATAAATTATTTTTACATTTTTATTATAAAAGTTGAAAGTACGAATTATTCTTCAATTTTTATTATAAAAGTTGATAAATAAAAATTGATTGTCAATGTTTTTTGAATTGGAACGCGTATTGAAAATAAAAGCTTATCCAGTTTCTCATAACTCTTATTTGCGGTTCCTGCTTAAAACAATGTTGAATTTGTTAAATAAAATACTGAAGACAAAAAGTGTTGATTTCAATAAATTTTTAATAAAATGCTTGACATTTTCGCTCAGTGTGTACATTGTACACTCTCTCCTAGGCTGATAAATAATTCGCTTTTGCTTGCCAGCGCGATGAGTTCAACGATGAGTTGTTGTTGTCGTCGGTTGTTGTTGTTGTCGGTTGTTGTGGTTGTTGTTGTCGGTTGTTGTTGTCGTCGGCTGTTGTCAGTTGTTGTTGTTGCCGCTCATTTAATTTTCAAACATTTATTCACTAATATTTGGCGCTTATCATTTGTTCGAGTCAAACATAACAACAGCGACAACAACAACAACAACAACAACAACAACAGCAACGGACTTGCCCCATTCTCCGATTCTCCATAGGCAGTTTTTATTTTACCTGGAAAGTCTTTAATAATAATTAAGAATGTTGAGGCTATGTTAATTTAAAATCAAACATTCAAAAATTTGACAAATTAAGATCTTTAATTTTAATTGATAATTAAATTAAAACAAAAATTTAAGTCTGATTTGATTTAAAAATACTATGCTTGACCTAACTTAAATTAACAGCTTTGCATAAATCGGTTACTAAACGGTTATTTCGGTTTAAATAAGTTCGGTTCAACTCTTTGGGTTTAATACAAAATTGTTTGTTGCTTCCGTTACGGTTTCCAATTTCAACCGGTTATGGTTACGGTTTTAACACTGGAAACGAGAGTCATTTTGACACTGCAAACAAATATTTAAAAATATCATAAAAAGCTGCGCATGAATATAAAAACCCATTGTTTTTGTTGAATTTTGAAACATTGCTAATTAGGTATTAAGTAAAAATTACGAAAATCAAAAACCTAATTTTTCCGAAATAATTTTTAAAGTACAAAAATAAAATAGTCGTTTCTAAATATTAATATTCTAGATAAAAGTGAAAATGTCAGAGCAAAGTTTTCAGCAGTTTGTTTTTTTTTAACTTATTCCTTGCGCAAGTTTAAAGTTGCGTTAATTTATTGATTTCTTAATTGTCAACAACAAGATGGGAAAAAATATTTCAAAATAAAATGAAAGTAGATAGAAAATTAACAGCGAAATTATTTATATATATATGAAAGGGTTAACTGTAGAACAGACTGAGAATTCACTTCTTACGTCGAATCATCATAATAGCTGTTTTAAGGGAGTAATCAGATCCCCGAAAGCTGTCCCAATTGACGCCTTTTTGGAAGCCATTGTCTTTATACGTTCCCGTTAATTGGCTGCAAGAATTTAAGTTCATTAACGAAGCTCTAAGAAATAATTAACATTACATCCTACCTGAGATGACAATTGCCATACCACCAGGCACCAGTGTTGCTAATGGCGCAGTTTCCTTCGTCCCAAGTGTCATTATCCCTATCAAATGTAGTAAATTTCCTGCCACGATGCCAATCGAGTGAATCTCCAGCTGTCCCACTGGCTCTGCCCAGAGTGTGTAATTCATATTGTTGATTCTCATTGCCAATTGCAAATTCATCATAAGTCTCGAATCCTTGATCTCCCTCAAAGTCCTCGAGAAGGACCAGTAACTCCTGACGCCTCTCTGCAGTCATCGCGTGGATTTTGTCCAAACCTAAGAAATATTCGCCATCTAGATTTCCAAATCCATTTTTATACTCAGTCCAGTTGCGAGTAAAGTTGACGCTTCCGTCCATCCGTCGCAGGATAATCGTCCAGCCTCCATCACGAGATTCCGCATCGCAGGCAACTTCAAAAGGTAAATAACTAAACTTGGGGATAAGTATGTCATGGATCCCACTGGACTTGGCTTCGACACAATTGCGCAGGGTCGATTTCTTAACAAGTCGTTCTACCAACTTCCCCTGTCGTTCCACCTCCGCGCTGAGAGATTGGATATGCGATTCCTTCTGAAGGACATCCTTATTCTGCTTTTCCAGGTCCGCTCTTAAGGATTGGATATCCGCTTCCTTATCAACTACGCACTTCTTCTGTTGTTCCAAATCCTCTCTTAAAACTTGATTATCAGCCCTGAGAGATTCGATCGCTGATTCCTTTTCGTTCTTCAGGCTGTCCAACTCCGCTCTAAGACTCTGGATATCTGTTTTAAAGACTTGGATATCCTTCCTTATAGATTGATTATCCGCTTCCTTGTCAAGTAAAGATTTATTCTGTCGTTTGATCTCTGATTCCACATCAAATAAAGCATTTTTCTGTCGTTCCTGCTCGCCTCTAATAAACTGTATGTCCGCTCTGAGGAGTTGAATGTCCAAATCCTTAACAAGTGCATTTGTCAACTTTTCCTGTCCCGCCCTAATAAATTGATTAGTTTAAGAAAACTTCAGTATTTACGATCCTTACCTCAACTCGGACAATTTAGAATTTATTGTGAGAATTACGTTCGTTTCATTATATTCGGAAATGTGAATTCCATAAGAGGACAAAGTAAATGTACTTAGTATGAATATTATATAAATTATTTTCAGCAACATTATGCAACTTTTCTGTACTGGATTCGAAAGAAGACTGACTGAATCAAAATTTGAATAGTAGCGAAGAAGTGTATTTTTAAATGCGATTATCGCAACTACATAAGTAATACATACAGCTGCGGTCAAAAAAATAGTAGTGCCTGCAATGAACTTACAAAAGCTCAAAATTTAAAGACTTTTAATTTATCCAAATTTTTTATTTAATTTTTTTAAGATACGTTATTATATTGTAAATCCATCTGAGAAATCAAAGATAGTGAACAGTTATTATTTTTCGACTTAGGAATTTTTTCTTGCAATAGTCTGAAAAATGGGCGGTCAAAATAATAGTAGTGAATGCATTAAAAGTGGAAAAAAAGGATATTAAGCAGGAAAGGCACTTGATTTGATATTTATAATTGTTATTTGATAATTTTCTATAAATTGTATAAAAAATATTTTGCTTAGAGTTGTTACAATGGGGCGTGGCAAGCATTGCACTCCAGAAAAGCGTGCTCCTATAAAAAATTTATTTCAAAAAGGATAACGTTTAAGGAAGTGGAAAAATTTGATTAGATGATTGCCAACCATAATCAGAAACGCCATTAGGTAGTCGCCAAAATAGGATAAATGTGGAAGACCTCGATCCATGTCCAAAAGACAAGTGACAAAAGTAGTGAGGTTTTTGAAACGCGACCCTTTTGCTCCTGCAGCACTTAAAAAAAGGACTTTGGTATGGACCAAAGTGTGTAAAACATTCTTAGATGTTTGCGAAATAATAATCTGGCAGAAAGAAGCCCGTGAAAAATTCCGTTATTGAAAAAAATACCTGCCCAAAAGCGATTTCGATTTGCTAAGGATCATCTGAATTGGCCCTAGAGAAATAAAGAAACCTCTAGTGGTCGGATGTGTCCAAAATTATTTTTATTACTGGACGAGGATCTCGACAACATGTAAGGTATCCGTTAAAGTCCGAATATCAGCCCAGATTCACCTGCAGGACTATCAAACATTGTGGTATGAGAATAATAACCTGGGCGCATTTTCACATTATTGGGTCCAACTCATATAATGGATCATAACCATAATGGAAAGGCACGAACACGTGAAAATTCTGCAGGACACTATGCTACCGTATTTTTCAGATGATATGCCGATAATTTGGAGGTTCCAACAGGACATAGCCCCAAGGCATATCAGCAAATCTTCGAAAGAATTGTTCGCATAGAAAAAAGTTAATGTAGTGGAGTGGTCACCACGGTCCCCCGATCTGAATCCCATTGAAAATTTGTGGTCCGATATGAAGAAGGATATTGCCAAGCATCAACCAACAAATAATATTCATCTTTGGAAGATCGCTAGGAGCGCCTGGAGCTCAATACAAACAGAACGATGTAAAAGCCATGATCCGTCGTTGTAAGGCGGTAATTCAAGATAAAGGCTTCACAACAAATTACTAAATTTGTTAATTATTAAGTGCATTTCACATATCTAACCTTTTAAATAAAAAAAAGGGGATTTTGGATCGTTTTCATCATTAAAATTTTTGAATATGTTCATCACTACTATTATTTTGACCGCCCATTTTTCAGGCTATTGCAAGAAAAAAATTCCTAAGTCGAAAAATAATAACTGTTCACTAACTTTGATTTCTCAGATAGATTAACAATAAATTAACGTATCTTAAAAAAATTATATAAAAAATTTGGATAAATGAAAAGTCATTAAATTTTAAGTTTTTGTAAATTCATTGCACGCACTACTATTTTTTTGACCGCAACTGTATATGTGCATAGTCATATCTGAATCCACAAACACTCAGAATTTGGCAACCACAGTTTACTCGACATCCTCTTTGATAAAATGTTTGGCTCACATTCGGTTATTAAAGCATTCAAAGAATTGAAATAATCATAAAACATATATATATATACATATATAAGTAGTATACATACATAATTCCAAACGGACTGATTTATTCCGCAGCAGTTGCTAACGACATTAAATCAGAATTTCCTAGTGTTATTGTAGATCATTCAGTTTAAAGCTCGACTGTAAGCAAATATTTTCAAGACATTTGAGCTGATTATGCATACTATTATTATCAGACGGACAGACGGAAATGAGTGAATCGACTCGGCTGTTGCTGCTGATCAAGAATATTTACACTTTATCGGGTCGGAGATGCTTTCCTCTCCCAGTTGTATATGTTTCAACGAACACAATATAGCCTTTTACTATTTTTTAAGCAACGGGTATAAAAATTCAGTTAATAAAACTTGAGTTTATTCTACTTAGCTTAAGAACAAAGTGCATAAAGTTTTAGGTTGATAGGGGAAAACTCTTGATAATTTAATTAAACATAAAAAAAATTCAGAAAACTTTTAATTTCTGATCTAAAAAAACAATTTTTTGAAATAATAATTAAACTGCAATTTTAATTTCAATATTCAAATAATTAAATAATAACTTAAGTTTTTCATTATTCATTTTCAATTTAGCTCAAGATGAAACTGACGGAAATTGAGAACTCCTTCAGCGAGCGTGAAATGAAAATCATGTCCAATAATCTGCGACAGGAATACGAGCGTCAATTGGTCAACATTCGGCAACTGCGACAACTCTACGAGGAGCGTCAAAGGGTTGCCGCCGCGGAATATGAGAATCTGCAGCGTTTAATTTCCATCAAAAAGGATGAACTCATCGCCGAGCAGGAGAAGTAAGTTCCTTTTGTATTAAGAGCTAGTTTTTAGTAGTGTGTTTCAATCATAACTGTTAAGTTTTTATTATTTTTATTTTTTTTTTTATTAGAATTACTAATCAATTTGATTATGTTTGGAAATAATCGTAGTGACTATATAATTCACTGTTGATAAAGTTGTGATTACGATTAAAAAAAATCAGAAATTATCTAAAATTATTACAATTATTCAAAAATAGCTCTGATTTTTTCTGATTATTTTGGCAACATTGATTGTGAAAATTATATATTAATTTGATTTTTAGTAAATAGTCATAAATAATCAGAAATAATGATTGATATAAAATCAACATTTTTCCGATTACTCATAAGGATTACTTTTAATTTATTTCGATTTTTTGATTATTTTTTTTTATTTCTAATTATTTTTGAATAATTGTAATAATTTTTGACTTTTTGTAATCGTAATCATTAAACAATTGGGCAAAACCGAAATTAATCGTAATTTAATCATTAGTTTGACTTTTAAACAAAAATAATCTAATTTCTAATGATTGTGATTATTAATCATTATTTAACAGGTATGGTTTCAATATTGTTGAAATTTGTATAGAGTATTTTTAAAGTACAATTACTTGAACTTAATGAGTTTTATAAAGATTTTTAGACCCCGTACTTTAAAAAATTATAGGGGTCTATTAACTTTGTCACAAAAAAAAATGTGCGTAACAGGCAGAAGGAGGCGTGGCAGACCCCATAAAGTATATATATTCTTGATCAGCATCAACGGCCGAGTTGATATAGCCATGTCCGTCTGTCCGTCTGTCCGTCTGTAAGAGCGCCTAGATCTCAGAGACTATAAAAGCTAGAGACTTCAAACTTGGTATGTAGGTGCGTCTATATTGTAAGCAGATCGAGTTTGTTTTAGATTTTGGCCACGCCCCCTTAAACGCCCACAAATTAGAAAATCTTAATTATAAGGACAATTTTAAAGATAGACATTCCTTATTAAGCATAGACGAAGATATTGTTACTTTCCATATGTGCTGAAAATTTCATCGCGATCGGATAATAAACAGAGAAGATATTGAACAACTAAATTTTCCATTATTTGCCATACTTTAGCAGCAACAACAACAATCAATGAATACAATTAATTACTTTTGACTTACAGTCCAGTAACAATGAAATCTATTACTGGACAATAGACTTCAAAGAGCGACTGTGGCGCAATTTGTAAAGACGCCTAGTTTTTTGCTTACATTGTCAGTTGTGTCAGGGGGTCGCGGGTTCAAATCCTGACACGGACAAAATTTTTTTTGTTTTTAAAATCAATTTTTTTGTGTTATGTTGATATTTTATAGAAGTGTTGCATTTTTATCAATTCAAAATGTTAGTATTTATTATTTGACCAATAAAATTAAGTTGTTAGCAGATGATCCCCAAATGTTTTTTTTAATGTTATTAAATTTTAAAATGATGTTGCAGAAATCATAACTGGCAAAGAATAAATCATTGTAGTCTTAACATATCTGCATTTTGCATTTGTAAAGTTGGCTTCGGTGGCCTAAGGGGCAAAGTTCCCAGTAAATTAGCAATTAGTCGCGGGTTCAACTCCCAGCGAGACCAAATTTTTTAATTTTTTTTTTTAATATTTGCAGACTTTTTAGATCATATGTAGGTCCCGAGCTCGAATCCCGGCTTGAACAGACTTTTTTATTTTTAAGATTTATTAATGTTTTCCTGACATTTTATATTAATGTTGCAGTTACATCAATTCAATGTTAATATTTGATTTTTTTTGGTTTATTATTAAGAGATGTGGGAAATGCTCTTATCGCTTTCTCGCTTTCTCTAATGCTTAAATCAATTTATTTTGTGCATCTGTTAAATTTGATGATGTGCTTTAATAAATCATTTATTATATCTTTAATGTAAATTGATATACGTATCCTCAATATATTTGGGCGAAAATATATATATATTACAATGCATTAAATGTTTGTAGCGACTTATATTACATGACTTTAAGCAGTGTTTGCTTTTGCATAGTAAGTACGGGGTCTTCGACAGTCGAGTACCGCTCGACTGTAGCACCGCCGACTAGTTTGAAAAAGATTTATTTTTTTATATTAAAAAAATTAATTTTCCAAACGATCGTTACCAAAATAGTTTATAGCTTATAGTTATTAGATCTTAATGAAAATTTTGTCATTATATTTAGAACATTTTACATTCATATAAAATATCTATGTATATAATTATACAATTGTATACAATTTTTAGACAATATTTTGGAAATTTAAAAACTTGGATTGGATTAGTTTGATAAAGATCTGTTCAAAAGTGTTTATCATACTAAATCTTAATTTTGAAACGATGAAATTTAATCAAAATATTTAGGAAATTTATTAACCAATTAAATTGCACTTAAAAAATCTTAATTTTCGAACCATCATTCCTGATATCTATAGAATACATGGATAATTAGAAATAACTAAATAAATTAATTAGAATATTATAGACAGACAGTAAACAAATTTTATCACGAAAGAAAAACGTTTTTCATGAATCTTATATTCTGAACGATCGGCAGAAAAAATATATTTTTAAAATATTTGGAACATTTAATAACTTGGAGTGAATAAGTTTCATAAAGATCTCTTAATGACGAACAAAAAGATTCAGTAAATTGAAAGCTATAAAATTATTTTAAAATTTTTAGGACATTTAATAACTAGGTTTAGTTTGATAAATGTCTGTCTACAAACCAAAAAGTCTGTCATGCCAGTTCTTAAATTATTTATTGAATTAATAAAACAAAATTTAATATATTTAATCAAAATATGCGCAAACATTCTCTTTGCAGAACGAAAAGCTTTGAGGAGCGCAATCAATTGCTGAACAAGGAACTGGAAACGGCCAACGAGGAGTTGGCCAAGTTAAGGGAGGAATGCGGTGAGCACAAGTTCGAGAAGCGGATACTCAAGGAACAAGTCGCAGCTGTGAATCTGGTGGGAGAAATTTATAAAATTTATCTTCAGTATGTCAACTAATTCTTTGCACTCCCTTAAAAATGTAATATTTTGACTTTAAATAAGAAAATAATAGCTTATTATAAATATATATTTGGAAAGGTCGTTTAAATTCCGATTGAATGACACAAAAATTTTCTTAACCCATTAAGTACCCTTCGAAAATTTCAAACTTATGTAAAAGTCAATTTTCAAAACTTTATTCCTCGATTTTTTACAAAAAATATTTTGATGCAAAAAAATTCTTGGAACAATTCTAAGAGTAACTGCAAAAGAAAATTTTCAAAAATATTTTTGCTAGTATTTTTGAGAATATTTCGAAAATCCTAAAAAGACCATTTTAACCCATTTTTCCTCATTTTCATGCAAAAAGTGCCTTTTTTGCAGTTTTCAAAAAATTATAAAAAATACTAGCAAAAATATTTTTGAAATTTTTTTTTTGCAGTTACTCTTAGAATTGTTCCAAGAATTTTTTTGCATCAAAAAATTTTTTGTGAAAAATCGAGGAAAAAAGTTGAAAAAGTAGACTTTTGCAAAAATTCAAAATATTCCATGGATGTTCAATGGGTTAAGAAAATTTATGCATCATTCGAACGAAAATTAAATGACCTTTCCAAATATATATAATAAGCTAATATTTTCTTATTTAAACGCAAGAATTAGTTGACAAACTGTTATATTTATGTGCTAATGTTTTTTATATTTTGTTGACAGCTCTTTAGTCAGTTGGTGATGGGCTTCAATGGCGAGCACAATATGAACATTGACCGCTTGACGCAGATGCTGGAGGAGAATCGCGATCTGTTGAACGAGATGACGCTGGCGGAGGGCAGCTGCAGCGATGGCGCCACGCTGCCCAAGCTGCTCTTTGAGCTGGTGGAGCAGGCGACCAGCCAAACCAAGAGAGACAAAAGCCAAGAGAGACAAGATGAGGTCACGGCTTCAACTGCAGGCGAGGACAACATCGACAGCAGTGTCAAACCAGAGCCAAGTGCCAGGAAGCTGCATAGAAGACGCAGTGGAGGTGGAGGTGGAGCTGGAAGTGGAGCAACTGCGGCTTCGTTAAAATGCCATGAGCCCGAAATTATGGGAAAAGTTGCAACGGCACAAGAAATCATTGGCAACTTGCCAAAAGTTTGGAAAGTGTTGATGGAGCTCTTGAGTCACCACAAAATTGAGCGCGTGCAGTTTGAAGAGATGCCGCCAGCTGGCGATGCAGCCACAACAGCAACAGCAGCAGCAGCAGCAGGAGTAGGGGGAGGAACTGCATCTAAAGCTCCAGAGTTAAGCGTCAGCAAGACCTACATCAAGCTAAAGGTAAGTTGGTAACTCCCTCAACTGTCCCAACTGTCCCAACTGGCCATGATACTGTTGCTCGAGTGCTGCGGACAATCGGGCTTGTTAGTTGTCGCAGCCGCTTTTGCTGATGAAGTGCGCCAGCCTACACTGAGCGAAAAAGTCAAGTAGTTTGTTCTTTAAATTTCACATTTCAAACTTGATATTGCACTAAGTTTAACATTACTGAAGTCGAGCTGTTTAATCTAATTTCAAACAGTTTTGCGAGAATTTTAAGGATTGAATTTGCTAATTTTATTTCAAAATGTTAGCTAGAAATAGCCAAAAAGTTTTAAAAAGGTCAAAGAATTAAATTTTAAACATAATATCGAACTAAGCTGGAATTTACTGAACTCGAGCTGTTTATTTCAATTTCAAACAGTGTTGCCAGAAGTTTAGAGACTGGAAAATCTAATTTGAAAGAAGCTAGAAAAAGCTAAAACGTTTTAAAAAGGTCAAAAAATTAAATTTTAAACATGATATCGCACTAAGCTGGAAATTACTGAACTCGAGCTGTTCGTTTCAATTTCAAACAGTGTTGCCAGAATTTTAGAGACTGAAAGAGCTAATTTAAAAAAAAGCTAGAAATAGCTAAACAAATTTGAAAAGGTCAAAACATTCAATTTTAAACTAGAGCTGATTAGTCGATTTTCAAACAGTATTGCCAGAATTTTAGAGACTGAAATAGCGAATTTGAAAGAAGCTAGAAATAGCTAAAATGTTATAAAAAGGTCAAAAATTCCGTATTCAAATTTATTGATTTAAGAAAATCAAGCATTTTAGAACAGAAATTTGATTTGAAAAATAGCTAAAAATTTATAAAAAGGTCATTAAATGTCTTTTTTTTTTTTTATGAAACATATAATAGAACAATGCAGACTATACGTTAGTAATTAAAATACATAAAGTTCTATTTTAAAACGCTTTTTTGGCCGAGTTCAGAAAATCAAATATTTTGTACTTGAAATTCTACATTTAAAACTAAATATCACGCTATGTTTGAAATAACTAAAGTTTAACTGCTTATTCTTATTTCAATACATTTTTGACTCAATTTTAAGAACTAAAAAGATAGTTTTATTAAAAAAAGGCTGGTAAAAAATAGCTAAAAAGTTATAAAAACAAGCTATTTTTTTCATAACTTTGCTTAATTTCAGAAATTGACTTGTCAAGTTTGAATTTTAAGAATTCGAGTTCAGTCAAATTTAATTATAGTTTAAATTGTTTCTCTCTGTGTAACTCATCGCACAAACGGGAACGGGCGACGTCTGTGTCTGTCTGAGGCTGTTGCAAAGTTTTGCATTATTCACTTAGGCGCTTTATTTCGTAAAGTGCAGGAGACACACGGGAGACGAGGAGGAAGCAGTAGACAAAGCGGAGACGGGAGAGAAAATAGAGTTGGACAGGAAAAGACTTGGGATTGGGGCAGGAGGCAGGAGTCAGACGGGAGTTGGTCAGAATTTGAAGCTTCGGGTGGGCAATGCTTAAAAGTGGGTCGTCAGTTTTGTTGTGCACATAATTGAATTTATCGGTCAGTTGGCGAGCACAAAACATGCTGCATACTTTTGGGCTTGTGGATTAGCAACAATGTGCATCGATAACCGGTTGATAGAGAGAGAGAGAGACAGAGAGAGAGAGAGGAATACTCTGCACCACAAGCATTTTCAGAGCAGCCTTCGCAAATTAACTTATTAACCAGAATTAAGCACTGTATAAAATACGGGGTTGATAGGAGACAAATCCTCTTAGACTTTTTGGGAATTTAGATGATAGAAAACAGAACGGAATTTAAAAGCAATATATATTTTATAAGGAAACATTTAAGTGCTTAGAGTTTTCTATGGAAAAATTGTGACATAAATACAATTTAAGTTTATTAAGTCTTAATTTTAATTTAAAAATCAGGCTCTTATGAATTTAACTATGGATAATGGACAGAAAACTGATATGAATTTAAAAGGAATTATTAATTTCGAGGATACAAATTGACAAATTTTGAATTTTTGAAAAATGTGTTTATTTTGTTTTAAGAAAATGATGATACAGTAAATATAAATTTTAATTTTAAAATCAGTCTCTTTTGAATTTAATTATAGAAAACGGACAGAAAACAGACCTGAATTTAAAAGGAATAATTAATTGATGATAGACACTAAACAGAAAACTGATCTGAATTTAAATGGAATAAATAATTTCGAGGAACATTAAACAATTCTTTTTAATTTACGAAAAATTTTAAATTTAAATCAGCTGAAAACTGACCTAAATTTAAATGGAATAAATAATTTACGAGGAAATATTTACATGTTTTGAAATAATTTTAAATGTGTATATTTTTTTGTCCTAAAAAAAAAGTTATGATCTAATAATTAAATTTCAGTTTCAATTTAAAAATCATAAAATTGAAAAATAACTTTATTTATTAAGACATAAGTCTTATTTTCAGTTATAAAAAATATATTGCAAATGAAAATAATTTACTATTATTTTTAAATAAAAAAAAAAATATTCATTTGGAATATGATAAGTTATTAAATACAAACATAATTTTTTTTAAATATTTTTAAATTATATAAATAGTTAGGCAAATAAACTATAGGCTGAGATAAACTAGATAAGTAGAGAAGAGCTTTCAATTTTAATGAATTTTTTATATGCCTTAGAGCTTAAAAAATGCAAGTAAATCAGGAAGCAGCAATGTCCATTACCTTAACTCAAAATGAAACCCAACTAAGCAGTATTTTACCTTTCCACACAACACACAGGATCTGATAATGGAGAAAAAGTCGCTGGTGAAGGAAACGAATCGCCTGAAGACGCTCAACAGTCACCTGGACAGTCGCCTCAACGAGCAGGAGAAGCGACTGAGCGTCGTCAGCCTGGAGCTGACCAAGACGTGGCACCTGGTGGGGAAGATGCAGCGCCAGCACCGACAGCTGCACACACAGGAGCAGATACTGCGCTATCAGTTGCAGCAGAAGCGTCGCCTGCTCAGCGAGCTGAAGGACGAGCTGGAGTACTGCCGCAGGAAGTGGGCATTGGCGCGGGCCAAGAACGATGAGAGCCAGGAGCTGTGCAACGACTGGCGGCGGGAGTTTGCGCGCCGGAAGCTGGAGGATGCCAATCATTCGGCGGAGAGTGGCTACAGCGATTCCGGACCACAGTCGGATGAGGATACGGCGGTAGGTGCTTCTATACTGATGAAAAAATGAATCTAAAATCAAGATTTTGGTCTCAGAACTAGGAACCTTGGTCTAAGAAATGCGTCGAAAACATGAATGTCTTGAAGTTAGAAAACACATCTTGATTCTGAGAACATTTCAATTAAGACCAAGTTCTTATTTTTAGGATCATCAGTTCTTATATTTTCTTAGTATAAGAATAAAACTCATTCAGGGGTGCCACAGGAATCTCTTTCGACTGAACTTCACAGTGGAAGCGATTTCTGTGACACACCTGATTATTCTTTAAAGATTTTATGTTCTTATTTATGGACCAAAAAGTTTAAATTACTCAAGACAAAAAATCTCAAATAAAGATTAAGCTTCTTAACATTTTAAGAAGAATAAAGTAATTTTTAGTTAACTTGAGGTCTAGTAATGTCAAAGTGACACTAAACAACAATTAAAAACACACAAAACACTTGCAGAATGCAAGGATCAATTCTCGGTATACAGCTGTTTTAAGAGATACCAATCTCCAGAAAGCCAGAACCAGTTGTGAATTCTAAGTACCAAAAAGTGACAAAATATGTTAGCTGTAAAGGTGAAAGAAAACGATCTAAGATTTTTATTCTTATATTAAGAACTTACGATTTTCGAGATTAATATTCTTAGTTTCAGTGATTTGGTCCTAAAATATTCTTATTTCCAGAACAAAATATTTAAATGTTTGTTTTTTAGTGACCTTTCTAATTTTTAGAAGTAAGTTTTAGCCAACTTGAGGTCTAGTAATGTCAATCTGACAGTTACGACAAACAACAAAATATTAAGAACTTACGATTTTCAAGATTAATATTCTTAGATTTAGTATTTTGGTTTTAAAATATTCTTATTCTAAGAACAACCTATTTAAGATGAATGTTCTTGATTTTAAAAAGTGGTCTCTTTTTTCAGTGTACTTCCGGAGGAATAGCTGCAGCTGGAGCTGGAGCGGAAGTCGCTGTCTCTGTCCCTGTTTCCGCCTGTCGGCGCAAATACTTGCGGGATCAGTTTGAGCATACGCGCAAGATCAAACGCATGCAGAGCACGTCGCCAGGACGTCAGGAGCTTGCGAGCGAGACGGAGGAGAGCGAGGAGATTGTGCTGCGCTGGAACAGCGCGCCACCCACTTGTGGCTGGCGTGACGAGCCCGAGGAACCCGAGGAAGCAGAGGAATCAGAGTATCCGGAGGAGAATCTGGCCACTTGCTCGCGCGGTGCCGTGCCCAAAGCAACAACGACAACAACAACGCACAGTTCGCGCAGTCGGCAACGTGGCAAAACGGCAAACATCGCAGACAGCTCATCCTCGCCAGGCGCCGCCACGGAACGCATACAAAAGCTGGAGGAGCAGTGCAAATCCCTGATTCAACAGGTGCTGGAAACAAGCGGCAATCGCGAACGTCTCGAGGTGCAGCTGTGTCGCTTTCAGGACGAGATCTCGCCGGCACAGCACGCGGTGCCGCTGGACGAGTTCATCAATCGCAAGCGCCTGGAGCGCATGACCAGAGCGAGTTCCGCCCCAGCCACGGGCAGTCTGACGCCCCGCGAGGAGGAGTACACGAGGAAGCGCTCGGAGCGCCTGGGAAGGCTCGAGGAGGAGTCGCGTCAGCTGCTGTCGCGCATCAAGCGGACCGCAGATCGCGGACACTATCTGAGAAAGTCGCTGGATCGCATAAGACGCGCGCCAAGTCGCGAGGGCAGCGCCGAGAGCAACACCGAGGAGGAGGCCAAGGAGGAAGCCCCGAAGGAATCACCTGCAACTGAAACTGCCACTGCAACCCCTTTAACTCGGGAGGAGGAAGCCTACACAAGTCGTCGGGCGGCGCGTCTGCAGCGTCTGGAGCAGGAGAGCCAACAGCTGTTATCGCAGCTCTCGAGGAACACGGCACGTGGCGAGAGTCTGGTCAGCAGACTGGACACACTGCACGAGCAGTCGCAGCGGCGGGAGGCGACGCCCAGCGTCGCCAGCATCTCGCTGAGCGTCGAGCAGCGGCTGGAGGACATCGAGAGAGTCTCTGCGAATCGCGCCGAGCGGCTGCGTCGTCTGGAGGAGCAGGGAAACGAACTGATTGCCCGGCTGAGCAACACCTCGGAGCGCGGCAGCGCCATGATCAATCGCATTGCGGAGCGGGAACAGGCCGCGAACAGGCGGCAGGAGGCGCAGCTTTTGGAGCAGACGGCAGAGGAAGCCACAAGTTGTTTGGACAACATGGCCAGCAGTTGCATTGTGGAGCAGGAGCAGGAGGAATCCCAAGGAGCTGCCTGCTGTGCCACGGTCACCACAACCTCCACGCAATTGGCCATTCAACAGTCGACGGGCGCCATACCCAAGACCAAGGCCAAGCCCAAGTCCAAGCCTTTGACACAGCTGTGTGCGGCACTGCGTCACGATGATGCCGCCAAGAAGCGCTCTACAGCGGAGCAGGCGATGGAGGAGGAGTCCTTGGAGAGTATGGTGCAGCGACTGAGAGCGATACCCTATCCGGAGGAGCGAGTGAGAGAGCAGTCGAGTGGGGAGCAGCAGGAGGGAGCTGAGAAAGAGGAGACTAAGATGGAAGGACTGAGGGAGGAGGAGCTGAATGAAGCAAATTGTGAGGATGCTGGAGTAGAGCTATCTAAGCTGAAGGAACTCAGGGAGAAAGTGATCAAGAAGGAAGGTCCAACGGAAGAAGAACCTAAGGAGGAAGGTCCTAAAGAGGAAGGTGCTAAGGAGGAGGAACCTAAGGTGGAAGGTCCTAAGCAGGAAGGTCCTAAGGAGGAGGAACCTAAGGTGGAAGGTCCAACGGAAGAAGAACCTAAGGAGGAAGGTCCTAAAGTGGAAGGTCCTAAGGAGGAAGTTCCTAAGGAGGAAGGTCCTCAGGAAGAAGGTCCAACGAAAGATGAACCTAAGAAGGAGGAAGGTCCTAAGGAAGAAGGTTCTAAGGAGGAAGGTCCTAAAGTGGAAGGTCCTAAGGAGGAAGTTCCTAAGGAGGAAGGTCCTAAGGAGAAAAGTCTAACGGAAGATGAACCTAAGAAGGAGGAAGGTCCTAAAGGGGGTGAACCTATGGAGGAAGGTCCTAAGGCGGAAGAACCTATGGAGGAAGGCCCAAGGAAAGATGAACCTAAGATGGAGGAAGATAAAGATAAGGGAGCAAAGGAGGAAGAACCTAACGAGATGGAGCCAAAAGTAGAAGCAGCTAAAAAGATGGAAGAGAAGTTCAGGGAAGAAGAACCCAAGGAGAAAGAAGCTAAGGTAGAAGAACCCAAAGAGGAAGACCCTAAAGAAGAGGAATCTAAGGAAGGGTTACCTAAGGAGCAAGACCTTAAAAAGCAGGGAGGTAAGGAGGAAGGAACTCGAGAGAGGGAACCAAAACAACAAACATCTCAAAATGTGGACTTTAAGGAAGAACAACCCAAGGAACCGAAGAGTGTAGAGCCTAAGGAGGAAGAACCAAGAACATAAAAAGCAGGGAGCTAAGGAGGAAGGAACTCAGGAGAGGGAACCAAAAGTAAAAGCAGCTGAACAAAAGGAAGCTAAGGAAGAGGAATCCAAGGAGGAAGAGCCCACGGAGGAGAAACCTAAAGCTGAAGAAGCCAACAAGGAATAAGTTAAGATGAGAAAAAAAGAAACTAAAGAGAAAGAATAGAAGGATGAGAAAACTAGCACGGAAGAGCTAAAATAAGAAGATCTTTAAGAAAAGAAGCTTAGGAAAGAGGTTCCTATGGACGAAGAAACTTAAACGGAAGAGCATGCTAACTTTTTGATCTGGTCTCCACTCAAGACTTGCTAAACCCAAACGAAAACGTTCACTAGAATCTATTTTATCTATGTTATGACTACGAATACGATTACTCGCTGATGAATCAGCAACACAAATCAGTAAATAAATAAACTTATATTTATATATCTTAAAAATATGCTTTGTTTGGTTTCTGACAGACTGACTGACTTTTCTTAATTCGGGAAACAATATTTTTTAATATTTTTAATACAATATTTTTAAATATAATTTAAAAAATGGGAATGCATATTTAATAATAAGGACAAATTATGTTATGAAAGACATTTCACATCAAAATTACTTGAGTTTTTCCAAAGCTATATCAATTTGTAGTTTGTAGGCATTTGAATGAAAAAATATTCGTTGTTCTACAATAGTTTTTCTATCTAATTTTTAGAGAGATATGGACTAATCCGCAAATTCTTAAACCAAGGGCGAGAAGTTCAATTTGTCAAAAAACTAAATTTTTTTAAAAAGTTTTTTTTTGGAATAATGGGATACATATTCAAACTTCAAAATATGAAATCTAAATGGTTTTATGGTTTGCTCATGACCGAGCCTAACCAGTTAAGTTCAGTGTTTGCCTATTGCTTTCATTAAATCTTGTAAAAATATATCTAAATGAAATTCGCTTATATTATAATCTGGGGTGCCACAGAAATCACTTTCGCTTGAATTTATCTTAATTTGTATGAAATTTAAGTGAAATTCAAGCGAAAGCGATTTCGGTGGCACCCCAGAATATATTACTGTCGAGTGCACTCGACTGTTCCGCTTGTTCTCCCTATCTGTCTCTGCTTCTATCTCTCTATCCATCTCTATCCATTGTTCACAGAAAAAAAAATGCCATTCTAAAATCAAGTATAAAATACTTAATTTGAGCTCGCATTTTTTAAGTTTGTATCCAGTATTAGGCTGAATAATCAAGCCTGTATCGGGATTAAAATGGGAAAATACACAATTGCTGAGCGCGAGAGGAAAATTGTCCCTCAACCAGTCCGGTGGCTCAATGGCTAGAGTCGCCGACTGCAGTTTGAAAACAATCTGGGTTCGATTCCCCACGTCAATTAAAAAAAAAAGGTAAAAATAAAAAAATTAAAAAAAAAAAATTAAAAAAAATTATCTTTTTTATAAAAAAATTGTTGCAAAAAAAAATTTTTTTCAAAAAAAAACGTTTAAAAAAAATGTAAAAAAAAATTTAAAAAAAAAACGTTAAAAAAAAAATTTAAAAAAAAAATTAAAAAAAAAAAGTTTAAATGTAACGAAAAACGTTATAATTAATAAAAAATATTTAGCCTGAATTTAAGAATTTCAGGATTGAATTCGGGATTGAAAAATTAAGTATTTCATACTTGGCTTAAGAAAATCCGAGATTACCCCACTTTTGACATCGTTTCGGATTTAATTCGGGCTAAATATCCCGGATTTTTTTTCTGTGTTCAGAATGCATTAAACCAAAGGAAGATAACGAGAACAC
Organism: Drosophila recens; assembly: GCA_037043495.1. Classification (NCBI taxonomy): domain Eukaryota; kingdom Metazoa; phylum Arthropoda; class Insecta; order Diptera; family Drosophilidae; genus Drosophila; species Drosophila recens. Next base: position 32,751 of record JBAMBJ010001236.1, on the reverse strand, counting down.
AGACAGTCGACACAAGATTTTTATATTATCATGTAATGCTAGTCATTATAATATAAGTCTATTACTTTTTAATCTTGACTATAAAGTGTATAAACTTAGGTGTGTAACGTGATTGTAAAAATGATATGCCTACTCTTATCTTTTGATATTTATTCTGCAGTTACGTGAATTTAAGTTGCTATAAAAATCGCATTCTAAAATTCACTCCAGTCAGTTTTCTCAAGTATCCAGTAAAAAAAAGTCGCAAAATGTTGCAGAAAATTATAAATATAATCTTCATATTAAGTACATTTACTTTGTACTCCTATGGAGACAACATTTCCGAATATAACGAAACGAATTTACTTTTTCCAATGAATTCTCAATTATCCGAGTTCAGGTAAGATGATAAATATTGAAAATTTTCTAAACTAATCAATTTATTAGGGCGGGACAGGAAAACTTGACAAATGTATTTGTTAAAGATTTTGATATTCAACTCCTAAGAGCGGATATACTGTTTATTAGAGCAAAGATAGAACGACAGATGAATTGTGTAGATGGCAAGGAAGCGGATATTCAAAATTTAAGAGCGATTATTGAAGTGTTTGGGAGGCTTATCGATTCTCTTAGAGCGGAGTTGGAAAGCCAAAAAAGATATCTAATCGAAAAGGAAACAGCTATCCAATCTCTCAGGGCTGATAGCCAAGTGTTTAGAGCGGATATCCAGAGTCTTAGAGCAGAGTTGGAACAACAGAAAAAACTTGATAAAGAGGATATCCAATCCTTAAGAGCCGACCTGGAAAAACAGAATAAGGATATCCTTCAGAAGGAGTCGCATATTCAATCTCTCAGCGCGGAGTTGGAACGACAGGGAAAGTTGGTAGAGAGACTTGTCAATGAATCGGATAAGAACAGTAGTTTCTTTAGCACACACAATTGTTCTGAGGCCAAGTTCAGTGGAATCTATGACATAGTTGTCCCCAAGTTTAGTATTCAACCTTTTAAAGCGGCCTGTGATGCTGAAACTCGAGGAGGAGGTTGGACGATTATTCTGCGACGGATGGATGGAAGCGTTAACTTTTATCGGAACTGGACAGAATATAAAAACGGATTTGGAAATCTGGATGGCGAATATTTCTTAGGCTTGGACAAAATCCACGCGATGAGTGCAGAGAGGCGTCAGGAGTTACTTGTTGTTCTCGAGGACTTTGAGGGAGATGAAAGATTCGAGACTTATGATGAATTCGCAATTGGCGATGAGAATCAACAATATGAATTACACACTCTGGGCAAAGCCAATGGGACAGCTGGGGATTCACTTGGTTGGCATCGAGGCATGCAATTTTCTACATTTGATAAGGATAATGACAATTGGTCAATGGGGAACTGCGCCATTCGCGGCACTGGTGCCTGGTGGTATGGCAGTTGTCAGCTCAGGTAGGATGTAATGTTAATTGTTTCTGAGAGCTTCGTTAATTAACTTGAATTCTTGCAGCCAATTAACGGGAACGTGTAAAGACAATGGCTACCAAAAAGGCGTCAATTGGTTCCACTTTCGGGGATATGAATACTCCCTCAAAACAGCCATTATGATGATTCGACCTAAAATGTGAATTCTCAGTCTGCTTTAAATTTAACCTTATCGATCCCAACGTTGCGTGAAAGCAACTTCGGCTGTTTGAGATATAATTGTGTGCGATTTCGTTGTTTTTATTCAGATGATTCATTATAATGTCGGAAAATATACATAAACATATTTATCAGAAAACATTTCAATTTTATTCGCTTTAAATTAAGGCTGTGAAGTGGGTATTATAGTTTTGTGAAATGTATTTATGTAACAGGCAGACGAAGATGTATACCCTACATCGCTGCGGACGACAGTCCGCGCTAGTGACGAAAGCAGCACGAAGTGTGCGAAAGGTGACTAGCATATACACACAGGAAGAATGGAAAATTTGCTATGACTGTCCGATCAGGTCGAGTTATATACCGATCGAAAGGTATCATTTTAACTTACAAATGTGCATACTAAGACTTTTTAAAACTCACCTGGCTCGTGAGATAAACAGGTGTAAGTGGGAGGGGCAAAATTTAAATGAATGGAGCAAATGGGGCCGTTGCACAGTGGGCCAAACTGCTCTGCTAGCGGAATTTTATTAATAACTCGAGTAAATGAAGAGATATTTGAATGAAAATTTTAACTTAAGGATTTCAATGCACTCTTCACGTACTCTCTAAATTTCAATATTCTAGGTCAAACATTTCTCATACCTCCCATACAACTGATTAATAACAATACTGGACACTTTTCGGATCTGTGTCTTGGGGCAGAGGTCCCAAAAATTTTTTATGGGACGGCCCATGTCTAACCTTTTTTGTTGAAAAAGAGGCATGTCAAGCCATTTTTGATTTTTTTTTTCAAAAAAGTTTCTCCTGTATCTGCATGCCTTCCATTTTTCTGTAAAATGGGCCACGAAAGCTTTCAACTTTTTGTATTTTTCTTCCAGGTAATTTTTATAAAATATACCAAATACAAATTCTTTGATGGCTAACATTTTATTTTTGGCCACTTTTTCGTTAAGCCAATTAATATAAATATATATATATAGCGCTTCGAAACTGACATTCCACCTAAAAAGGGCAACAGACTTAAGAGTTGGTCGCAGTTGGTTAACATTTTGGAAATTTGTACACCACAAGGACTCATACTTTACATATATGCTAAAATTAGCTCGGATCCGATCCGAACACGCTAGTTTTAGCCCAAAGTTGACAGCATACGCTATAAAAAAATGTATTTTAAAAAGGCATACTTTCACCACATTTTTTTTGCTACACATGAAAAGACGGGTCACAAGCATATAATTTTTATTTAGTGCATACCTTATCTGATTAAGAAAAAAAAATATTGATTCAAGAAATTGACAATTGGTTTGAAATTTGGCTCAACCAACAAAGGCTTAAGAATGCAGTCAAATATTGGCAGGCCACGTGCTAAACATATGTTCACTTTGGAAGCTCACATCCGATTAGGAATGCACCGGAAAGCTCATGCAAAAGCTTTTATAAGCTATGACAAGAGTTGTCTATCAAAAGAAATAAAAAATAACCCGAATATACAAAAATTGAAATTCGACATATATCCCGCTAGATTGCCTATTTGGGCCACTGTGCGCTGGTTCAAAAAATAATAAATTTAGAAATTTTTAGTGGCCTTTCGAAAATAAAATGAAAAGTCAGTCTGTTTGTTTGTTCGTATGAAAGCGTTGATATAGCTTAAATCGGTGAGTGAGGACTTGTTCCCGATCAAAAGTCTAGAAACGTTTGCTCTACGACTTTTTGAAAAATAGCTAGTTTAGGGGGAAATCGCTAGAAACCGCTTAAATTTAAACCCATCTTTATATCGTTGAAAAGGTATTTTGAAGGGCTCTTAGGCATACCTTTTAGGCAAAGCTATGTTATGATTCGACTTGACTATCGCAACCAGATATCGATTTGCCGGCTAGCCATCGGCTTTACTCGGGGATGAGTACGACCTCGATACCTGGCGAGTCGGGTAACAAAATATTTATATTTTTACTTTCGGAATTAAATACTCGGACTTCGGTTTCACAACACCTATACGGACAATCTGCTGGCAAGGATTCGGTGGACAGATGTTGTTATCCACCACTACGACGCCCTCCCTACCTATAGTCGGCTTTCGATATTTGTGCCGACTCCCTAATCCAGACTTCACCCAACCTACCACCTACCCATCTCACCCTAATAAATAAACTAGCAACTCATTTCAGTTAAACATTATAATATTTAATTATCATTATTAATATTAATTTTCCCTATCATTTTTCATTTTGTGTATTACATATTTGAATTAGTTTTATTCGATAGTTTTGCGCTTTTAATCTTCAACAACTAACAAAACTATCGCACGACACTCTACAAACAGAACTTTCTGGCAACCCTGTATCCAATGTGCGCGAAAGTGTAAACAAACAATCCAAATAATTATTTATATGTGTCTAGATAATGTGTATAAATGGTGTAAATAATGATAATTTAGTTTTAAGAATCTAAATAAGTGTGTGTGTGTGTTTGGTAAGTATACTTTTTGGGTCAAGCTGGCAAAAAGGTAAGTATGTATCTGTTTATATACACGCAAGTATATATACACAACGCAAATGAATCATACAACTAACAGAATTCTTTTACAGGCAATCAACTAAGGCTTTATAAATGGATAGACGAGATCTGGCGTTTGGTTGCCGGGAAAAGCGGCGTTTGCGCTGCGACGAGCTGATCGCTCCGTACTTGGACCAGTGGCTGAGCGAATGTTCGTAGCACTTGGCGCGCCTGGGGCATGACACTGCGCCCAGCTGCTTGCAGGGCCGGACTCACTCGTGATCCCAGTGCCTGTGAGTGTGTAGTCTTGCCTGTGTTGCATCCAGTTGATCCTCGCTCTGTGTTGTGTGCGGCGTTCCGTGTTCCGTGTTATTCCGTCTGGTGCCTTCGTTGTGTTATGTGTGTAGTTGCTGTGGCGTGCTGCTCCGGCCGGTTGTGCTCCTGTGTTGTTTGCACAGTTTCTGCGGTGTTTTGTATCTCACAATGTGCAATTGTTGTCCCGACGTTAATTCTGCCTCCGGCGGCAGCCACGAGCAAAACCAGACTGACTTTTCCTCAATCCCATAACCTCATTATTTCCTGTCAAATCCGTTGTAATGTCATTCTCCTATTCCTGATCCCTACGCTATCCTCAGTTTGACATGTTTTGGTCGACGCTGATTGGCCAAGCTGTTGCTACATGTTGCGCCTGTGACCCATAGGTGGCGTTGGTAACAGCTGGTGACAATCGATATATCAGCGCCGACCATAACAGCTAAACAGCTACAGGTGAAACAAGTTATTTTTTTACACATTTTGGCGATTTAAGAAAAATCTACACATGAAATCCCTGTTAAATATGATATACGTTATAGGCAATTTGATTCCGCGTTTTTTGACATGTAACACATATCTGTCAACATTCGTTTGGACAAGATATTGAATATGAGTATACCTTTTATACCTTTTACCTTTACACTACTGCATATAAATTTGCAGTATGTACACTAGAGTGGGTCAATTTTTGCGATTTTAAGCGGCTGTCAAAATCGTAATCTACGACGAATTCTAAGAAGATTTGCCCAAGAAACCATGGGTCTTAAGTCAAAATCGAGCTTCCGATTTTTAACGAGAAATTATGATAATTTTTGACTTTTCATACGATTTCCCATATTTCTCGTTAAAAATCGGAAGCTAGATTTTGACTTAAGACCCATGGTTTCTTGGGCATATCTTCTTAGAATTCGTCGTAGTTTACGATTTTGATAACCGCTTGATTTCGAAAAAAATTTATTTTTGCTCCATACAAATTGACCCACTCTATTGTACACTGCTTGCAGCGTAATGCGGAAATAAACTGCTTGCAAGTTTGATTATGTGATATAAGATTGCCACATATCACAAATCAGTGCATAGATTTCTTTGGCGCCATGTGCTCACTTGGACACGCATGGAACTATGACATTGTGTCATGTCTGGCTGTGGTTGAAAAGGGGGGGAGTCAAAAGGGGGGCGTGTGTCGGCTTATCGTCAGTGCATATGCAAGTGAAAATTCAGCTGATTATGCAAATGCAGAAGCTTCTCTTCTCTCCTCTCCTGCCCCCCATCTGATATGGTTGCCCCTCTTCCATTCACTTTTTCCGACTTGCCGTCAAAGTGTTCAGGCATAAAAACAACTTGGGTTCGTACGCTTTTAAAACGAACAGAGATTCCACATTAACTTATCCGTCGTCGTCGTCGTCTTCCGCTTTTACATACAACAGTTTCCCCACTTCCCCTCGCCTCTTTCCATATGAACATATATGTGACTCAGTCGGGGATATATAAAATAATTTAATTTTATATATGGGTTCATCAGACGACATTTCAATTTTATTCGCTTTAAACTAAGGCTGTGAAATTGGGAAAAGTTAGTAACTATAATAGATTTGTGTAACATACAGACGAAGACGTATCGCGCTAGTGACGAAAGCATCACGAAGGATGCGAAAGGCAGAATGGAAGATTTGGAGCCGTTGAAGCCTTTTGGTAACATCTTTTAATTTATTAAAATTCTTAAGATCTGACCATTGGTTTTAAAGTGAATTTATTTTGAAATTTTTAGTGGACTTCCAAAAATAAGATAAAAAGTCCGTTTATTTGTTTATTTGTCTGTTTGGGTCAAATCGTTGATACAGCTTAAAAGTTTGAATAAAACTTAAGTTCTACGACTTTTTCGAAAAATCGCTAGCTTAGCGGGAAATTTTTAAAGTCCGCTAAAATTTTATTCAAGCGATACAAGCTACAGACCATAACTGTTAAATAATGATTAGTAATCATAATCATTAGTAATTAGATTATTTTTGTTTTTAAGACGAACTAAGGATTGAATTACGATTATTTTCGGTTTTGGCCAAATATTTAATGATTACGATTACAGAAAATCAAAAATAGCCTAAAATTATTAAAATTATGCAAAAATAATCAGAAAAAATCAAAAATAATCAAAAATAATCCTTTTGAGTATTCGGATTAATTTTGATTTTATTCTGATTATTTCTGATTATTTTTGATTGTTTCTGATTATTTATGACTATTTAGAAAAAATCAAATTATTTAAAAATTTCACAATTAAAGTAGCCAAAATAATCCGAAAAATCAAAAATAATCCGAAATAATCAGAACGATTATTTTTGATTTTTTTCTGATTATATTTGAATAATTGTAATAATTGTAGATTATTTCTGATCTTTTGTAATTGTAATCAGTATATAATCACAAATTTTTCAACAGTGAATTATATAGTCACTACGATTATTTTCAAAAATAATCGAATTCTAATCGAAATTTAACAGGTATGCTACGGATATGTTCTATATGCCGTTGAAAAGGTATTTTATACCTTTTAACTTTTTCTTCTAAAGTACAGGTTTAAGGCTACAGGTAAAATATGGTGTGTTTTCCACAATTTGCCGGTCTTAGAGAAAACACCCTAACGATTTTGTAAACATTTTTGTCACTGCACTGCGCAAAAAAGGAATATTAATTAGGAATGAAGAATTGAGCGCAATGTGCCGAGTGCCAAATAATTTTATTTTAATAATTTGTATGTAAAACCTCCGTCTGTCCGTCCGTGTGAGGCCCTAGATCTCAGGGACTATACGAGCTAGAGCAACCAAATTTTCACACAGACTTCTATAAGCCCCATGCAGATCAAGTTTATTTAACATTTTAGGCACGCTACTTTCCGCCTCCGTAAATCGCGAAAAGCCACCACACGCACAGTTCTTAAGATATTAGGATTTTTTTTACTAATTACAGTTAGCTACTATTATTACCTATCATCCTACTAAATCGTAACAAGATAGGACAAACAGAAAGGTGGAAATGGCTTATTAAACTTTTTAAGCAATATAACTGTCTAAAAGTATGCAATAAAAATATTTTAAATTTATTTAAGTAAGTAACGGGTATCCTATAGTCGGCAGCTCAACTAGTTTTTTAATTGATTTTTGAAAATTTGAAAAATTTCATTTCACTGTTATTTACAGACTACTGTTATCTCAAGCTCTGCATACTTTAACATGTCTGCTAAGTAGCTTTAACAGTGCAGTGTTAGCCAAATTGTCCCAGTGGCGGAACACGGCCACAACCGATTGTTGTAACGCGTTTGAATGCATCGACGAATGTACTTTCGTAACCGATACTTTCTTCATTTTTTGAGCGTAGGTTGGTAATGGGGCGCCGTTTTGACTCACACTGTTCGGCCATCGAACATGCACGAATGTCTTTCGGCTTTTGCTATTCTGCTTTGGTTGCAACCGAGCATGTGTGTGCTTGTGTTTTGTGCATCACACACATGCAAGTGCGTAAGTATTAGATGCAACAATTGTAACAAACACAGGTTGTTGTTTGTGCAAATTTTGTTCGTTTCTTTTCGGACATGGTTTTGTTTGTTTGTTTTGTCGTGTGTCAGTTCTGTTTTAACGCGTGGCTGCAATACTTCAACAACTTTAAAGAAAAGTAAATCTGGGTAAGCTTATTGATAATTATATTGTTTTAAACATATAATACATATTTAAATGTTTTTCAGAAATGGACAACAATACCGACATCGCCCTTAAATCCCTGAAGCCAGAATGGAGCAAGTGCATTTGTTTCTAAAAAAACTATTTTTTTAAGTTATCACATTTAAATTTTGATTTTATAATTATGTATAATATTATATAATATAAATAATTATAAATATTTTTTTGAAAAATTACAATCTTTCATTTTGGGGTGGGTTTACAATATGCATACAATCCTATAGGCATGGTATACCAGCCAGTAAAGCATCTGCATTACGATCCTATACGCAACAGTATACAGGATCGTAATGTATCTGCATTACAATTTCATAAGCAACAGCTGTTACTAGTATACAGAACGGTAATGCAAGACGAAAGTGCTCACTCAATTATACTCGCATACTTGCTCGATTACACGTATATGAGTTAAAAGCTGGTCGAGCTTAACAGCGGCCCACCTAATGTAAAAGTAATGGAAATTTTGGTATGAACTCAACTGAGTACATTCCACGAAGTATGGTGGTTGTAATCGATTTTCGTAGGCGAATTTCCGCCACTGGGGTCTGTTAACAGTTCATTCTGTTGTCTGTTATTGACTACCCCTAAAGGGAATGAACACTTCCAGTCACAACTGACAACTTGTTCGAACGAGCGGGGTCACGAACTTGTTGCAAGCACTGTTAAATGCCCAGACTCGGCTGGTTGGGAATGAAACGAGCTGAAAGTTCGAATCGAACAGCAGCTGCTGTCAAGCATTGCATACTTTGCAGCGTATAAGAGTGTGGCGCCATCTGTGGTCACGCGCACACACTACAATACAAAGAGCTTTTTAACTGATTTGTTTACCTTAAAAATTAGACAAAAGACAAAATGAATTTTCAAAAATTCTTTGAGAGTAGTGCCACGCCCCTTTCCTCGTTTTCAGATACAGAAATACAGAAATTGTATACAAATTGTTGCAGTTTGGAAATTAAAGTTATGGGCTGGTTTCTGGCAACTGGAAACGTCAAATTAATAAACAGCCGGAATTACCACAAGCTGTGAAAAAGCAATCTTTGTCTTTGTACTCGTTAACCCGGCCAGCGAGTGCTTTTAGCCGCCTTGTTGCACCGAGTCTGCTCGGTTTACGACTCACTGCGACTGCGACTGCGACTTTGACTGCGACTTTGACTTCGACTCAAGATTTATGCAGTCTTCCGAGGCAAGCGCCGCACAGTGGGGCAAACAACATTGTTTTTGTGGGAAACATTCGTTAACTAATTAGAACCAAGGGTGTTCAGTAGAGAGCATCGATTTGTATGGGCTCGAAAAAATGAAAAAATGGTAACCCATTTTCGTAATCTATGGTCAATTCTAAGATGTTTTCACCAAGAAACTATGCTTCTAAAATGAATTCCTAGTTCGCGCATTTTGAGTTGAAAAATTCATTTTTTTGAACATTTATAACGGGTCACAACTAAAATTCTGAACTAATTTCAAAAGTTCAGCAAAAATATATTTTCGGTCAATACTTATTGAGTTTATTTTTTTTATAAAGGTAGTAATAATATAAGTTTATTTTATTTAATGGACTTGATCAAAATGTCCTTTGTCGGCCACACTACGCCGCACAGTGGGGCCATTGCTGATTTTACTTTGCAAAAATCGTAACTTTTGAACCAAATGAGATAATCGAATAATTTTAATGGCATATGATAGATAACTCTTCAACCTATGAAATTAGCATTTAAAAAAGGTGCCACGCCCCCTAAATACTTACTTAGGGGCTGTCAAAGTTGAAATTTGTGAAATTTGTGTAAAAAATTAATTTTATGGCACCTAAAAATAAATATTTTTTAAAATTTTTGATTTTTTTTGTTTCATTTTTATGGTTTTTATATTTAAAAATTACTTTCAAAAAATTTGAAAACAATTTTTTTTTTTCAAAAATTTTTTTTTGCTTTCCGGTGTGAATTTTCAAAATTTCATATGTCGACCCAATTCCTATGACATTTATATGATATAGTAGTCCGATTTCAACCAATTTGACATATTATGAATCTGGAATAGTTTTTTATATCCAGACCAAATTTGGTTCAAATCGGACCACTATATCATATAGCTGCCATAGCAGCAATCGGTCGAACTATGGAATAATGCCGCGTGTTTTTATTGTGAGGTTGCATTAGTTTTTTTGATTTCAGGTACAGCGGTGCAAGTTGGTGCAGACAAAACTATATACGTTATTTAGAGAAATAATTACTGAAACGTTCTAAAGTTAGTGTACCTTTTGAGTATCTCATGCTTGGGAGCTATTGGGTACCAAAGTGAAAAAAAAATTCCAAATCTATTGTTTTTCAGAGCTGCATGCTGGAAAAAAGTGCAAAAGTTTTTTTTTTGGGAAATCGTTCGACAAAAGGAATATAAGCATTCGATAGAGAATTTTTCAAAGATTAAGAATCCAAAAAAAATTTTAAGATCAAGTAAAAATTGTGGGTGGTACAACCTTTTAAGGTTGACCCATTTAAGCAAAATCCTTTAAAAAAAACACTAGATTTTGATTTTTTTTTAACTTTGGTACTCGATAGCTCTCAAGCATGAGGAATTCAAAAGGTACACTAGCTTTATAACGCTTCAGTAATTATTTCTCTAAATAACGTATATAGTTTTGTCTGCACCAACTTGCACCGCTGTACCTGAAATCAAAAAAACTAATGCAACCTCACAATAAAAACACGCGGCATTATTCCATAGTTCGACCGATTGCTGCTATGGCAGCTATATGATATAGTGGTCCGATTTGAACCAAATTTGGTCTGGATATAAAAAACTATTCCAGATTCATAATATGTCAAATCGAATGAAATCGGACTACTATATCATATAAATGTCATAGGAATTGGGTCGACATATGAAATTTTGAAAATTCACACCGGAAAGCAAAAAAAAATTTTTGAAAAAAAAAAATTGTTTTCAAATTTTTTGAAAGTAATTTTTAAATATAAAAACCATAAAAATGAAACAAAAAAAATCAAAAATTTTAAAAAATATTTATTTTTAGGTGCCATAAAATTAATTTTTTACACAAATTTCACAAATTTCAACTTTGACAGCCCCTAAGTAAGTATTTAGGGGGCGTGGCACCTTTTTTAAATGCTAATTTCATAGGTTGAAGAGTTATCTATCATATGCCATTAAAATTATTCGATTATCTCATTTGGTTCAAAAGTTACGATTTTTGCAAAGTAAAATCAGCAATGGCCCCACTGTGCGCCGTTTTGTGCAGACTCTCGAAAATGCACGTTTGGGTCAATTTCTTATAGGCACTTTCGGATGCGACGTGTCAACTGAGTAAATTTTGGCTTTCCATCCATTCTTATACACTAATCTTAAAAGTTCACCAAAAAAATCTGCAATTGATGTGGAATTTCTGTCTTTGGGAACAAATTTAATTTTTTGCTTACCAAGAATTAATGATTTTTTTTTGTAATCTTTGCACATCCACCTGTATTGCGATCTTACTAGCTGGATTTGCGTCTCAGTACAACCTGGTGACCGCTGCTTTTTTCTGGCTTTGATATTTAATGATTTTAATGTTTTACAGATATGTTGGTGCAAGCATCCGAATTTTCGGGCCGCTTCAGCTTGGCCTATTCTATTTTTATTGGTAAAAGCAGTCTTTAGCTTTTAAATGTTATTTCTAGTCATAATTGTTGATTTTCTTCCCGAACCAGACTACCTTTCTATTTTCAAACTGCTAAGAATTAAATATAAAATGCTTTTTGCCACGCCCTCCGCCATAAAATGGGCGCAGGTGTAAGTTTATCCCTGCTGTTTGTGATCTTGGTAAAAGCGTACAATACGTTTTCGCAGCAGTTGCTGTTTGGAAGGCATTTTGAAGTCTAATATTGTGCACATAATTTTTTGGAATTATTTGGTAAAAAGATCATTCAATAGCTGATTTTATTACCAAATACCATTGTTATACGACAAAGCATGCCTAAGCTGCAGGCACTCAAAATCTGTCCAGAATTTTAGTTGTGACCCGTTATATTGGGTTTTTATGGACCGATCCTGACAAACTTGTTTTCAATACTCTTGTTAAGACCAGGACTTTTAAAAGTAATTAAGATCAAAGGACAAATTGTCCTTTAGACATGGTTTTCGTCCATGGAAGGACGATTTCGCGATTCGATTATGTCAAGATATATCCTAAAAAATTAATCAGAGTTTAATATAATTTTGGCCCAAAGGACATTTTTATTGTCCTTGAAATTGTATTTTTTATTAACGGTCATTTCGGTTGGAATAATTTCGACTTTTGGGTTTCGGTACAATAAAAAAGTTTTAGTTCGGTTACGGTTACCAATTTTAATTGGTCTGTACCGGTTAACGGTTACGGTTATGGTAAATTTTTATCATTTGTCACTGTCTGCTGGCTTTAATTTCGATGCAGATTTTTAGGAACAATTAAATTTAAAAAGATCTTCTTATGAAATCAAATGGTTGAAATTTAAACGCGTTCTAATTTAGAAACGTAAACTTATTTATTTAGGGGGCACAACATTTTTTTGGCAACTTTTTATATAAATACTATATTTTGAACTGAGTTCGAGGCAAACATATTTAGGGTATCATCTGTTCTTTTTTAACGGATAAATAATTATATTTTGTTTTTCTCTATTTTACATTAAAAAAAAACAATAATATTTCCCGGTTTTTGCCTTTTTAAATTTTTAAATTGTCTTTATTGGTTCGATAGATATGATTTTTGAAAGGAAATGAGACATGGCACCACTGTGCTTTGCTTAAGTCGATCGAGATACTCTCTTTTTATACCCTGTTTCTAATGAAAATGATAGCAATTTGGCAGTGTATGTAACAAGTAAAATTAAGTATATATATTTTGTAAGGACGCAAATTTTCAAAATAAAAACTATATACAGTTTTCTCTCAATATAAAAAAAATAAAATAAAAAATTAAATATATTAAATGAAAAAATAAAAAAAGTATAAGTAAAATAAGTATAAATAAAAAAAATACCAATAGTAACAATATAATGTAGAATACAAGTATTAAAATCAGAGACCGCAAATAAGAGTTATGAGAAACTCAAAAAATTTTTCTTTTCAATTTTTATAAAAAAATAAAAAAAATTAATGTTATTATAAAAAGTGAAAATAACAGTTATACAATGATTTTTAAAAAAAATTTAAATTTAATTTTTTTTTTAAATATTTTTATTTAGTAAAAATCAAAAAATAACTTTTATTTAACAATTTATATTTTTTTAAAAATTATAATCATTACGGTCCCTAATTAAAATAGATAAGTTATAAGCATTAAAATAAGTATTGGGTATTTAAATGTCGAGTGAACTCTAGCAGTTTTTCAGTTTGTTCTCTTTTTTTATTTTTGGGTGTAGTAATCTAATTTATTAAAAGTGCAGCCTCTGTATCGGGTTGGGGTTTGGGGTTTGGGGTTCGAGAATCAGGGATCGGGGGAATCTGTATCCATCTGGCACATCGACTGTGGAGCTGGGCTCGTTGGGAGTTTTGATTTACGCTCAAATAAATTAAAATATCATAAAAAGGAAATTAAAATTCACTCACATAACAAAAGCCAAGTTCAACTTCGGCTTCAACTTCAGCTTCAACTTAAAATCGATGCTTGGTCTCGCCGCGGGCTTTTAACTAATTTTTAAACAAGTAAAAATACAAATAAATATTTTAATGTGTGATTTACGACAATGAGACGCACAGGGGGTCGAATCTTGGGATCTTGGAATTGGTCTTTTTTCATTTTTGGTCTTTTTTCTTTTGCTTTTTCATTTTCATGGTCTTTTTCTTGATCTTCAGCTTCTTTGAGCTGCATTTAAATTGGATTTGTGCGCTTCTGGCGCTCAGCAGCGCTTCCATTGGCGCTAGAGAGAGGAAGAAGGAAGAGGAGAGAGGGGAAGAGTTGAGAGGGGAATGGGGAGAAGGTGAGGGCGGAGGGAGGAGCAGCGACCACGCCTTTTGGGCCACAATGAAATACAATTTAAGCGCCTTTAATGAACTGCAAAGCAAAGTTAACATAGCTTAAAGTGAACGACTAGTAGATACCTTGTAACTCTAAAGAAATCTTATTCTTTGTAAATCTTTCAGGGACTGTAATCATTATAAGTTTTATTAAATAAATTATGAAGTAATTATTAATTGTAATTTTAATTGATTTACTCACAAAATACTGAATAATTTGAACGATGACAAACAGTTAATCTGTATACAGACTAAATATATAATTATGGACAGATAAACTTAGATAAGCCTTACTTTATTATACCCCACCTAGGCACTTGACTGCAGGGTATCATAATGAGTTTAAGAAATTAAATTCTGAAATTATTTGATTGGCGCATAAAAGTCGCCATATTTAACGATCGTCGCAGTTTTATTAATTGGCGATAATTAATTGAAGATTTATGTGAGCGGGCAAAAGAGGTTGAAAGTCGTTGGCAAAGCGCATTTTGCATTTGAAAGCCATAAAAGTCGAACAAACTGCGAAAGCTCTTAAAGAGCACTACTATTTCAAGTCGACTAATTGATACGCTTTCTTTAGGTCATGATAGAGTATATGATATTAATTTAAATTTAGTACTTCAATTTACATTTCCTTTGTTTACTTTTAAATTGAATGTAACTTTAAATTTATGCCTTTTTTTAGTTTAAATTTTATTTATTTATTTTTGTAAATTTTCTTTTAAATTATTATATTATTTTATTTCCCTTAATAAGGTTGAATACTTTAAATTAAATACTACTTTTAATTTACTAACTTGTTAATTTATTTGCATTATTTAAATTTAAATGTTATTTTAAATTCTTGCGAATTGCCATTTAAACAATTTTATTAATTTTGTTTTCCTTTATCAGCTTTATAGTTGAATATTCAAAATATAATGTTTCATTTAATTTATTCACTTTTAAATTTATTAACATTAAAATAATGCTTTAAAATGTAACTTAGCTTCTTAACAGTATTTTACTTTATTTTCTATTTTAACTTTTAAGTTTTATTATCAAAGTTATATATTACTGTGATATGAAAACGTAATTAATATTTTAATAGATTGATTTTGACTGCTTCAATTGACTTGCAGTCTTAAGGGCAACAACGGCTGAAGTCTTCCTGTAGTAATCATTATAATAATGATACCCTGTAAAGGCGCTGCAATTGCTGGCAATTAATTAAAAAGCCATTGACATTCATAAAAAGTAAATTGTGGCAACAGCATCAAAAAAGAAACAGGAGGGGGCAAACTTGCAACGGAAGTCGTTGTTGCCATACACACACACACACACACACGCACTCATAATGCATGTGTTTTATGAAATGCATCAACAATTCGACAGACACTTTAAGACACTGTGAAGTACATGTACAGTGATGGACAAAATAATGGAAACGACAGTAATTTTGACATTTCAAAACCAATTTTTTACAATATCATAAAATGCTGCGTTTGAATTTTAATTTAAATCAATTCAATTTAAAAATTAATCGTTTATTTATTTTGATTTGGGTCAAGCATTAAATTTAATTACGTTTCGAATTAATTTATTAAATTTTTGAATCTTTGTTTTCAAATTTTCATATCTTTACAATTTTTTAAATTTTTTTAATAAGCCGAAGTCATATTTCGAAGCCGAAACATAGAAAAAAACCGATATCCGTTATGTAACCGATATATAAGAATTTTGCATAACCGATAACGGAAACCAAAACCGATATTCGTATTCGTTTAATACCCTGGTTTCTATTATGTTGTCCATCATCGTACTTATCAACTGAGGCTGTGAAGATCGATACCAAACACACCAAAACACCTGCCAGCTAGTGATGCATCAAACTGATGTTGATGATGTTGCCTGCCTACCTGATGTTACATGCCCCCAACCCCCTCCTCTTTTTCCCTCCATTTCTCCATTCCTCCTTCCCCTGCAACTTCAGGCTAACGAGCGCGAAAATAATGCGCGAAATGTGGAGCAGAAGCATTTCGAGCCAGCGATCGATCCGTCATGGACAGAGGCGTTGCCCAGTGTGTTGTCCAGTGTTGTCCACTGCTGCAGATTCTTCAGCTCTCTACACTCAGAAAAAAGATCAAGATATCCGTTTTTAAACAGGCAATATTCAAGGGGATATCTCAAAAGCTTACTGAGTTCGGACTTTGCTAAACTGAGAACAAACTTCTTATTTTAAGTTCGCTTTTCGTTATCCCGGAAAGCTAAAAATAAGTATTTTTCTCGAATACTTTAAGTACGTTTTGGGATCAGCTTAAGATTGTAAAAGATCGAATCATGCTAGTTTAAATACACATATATCTTAAACTTATTGAAAATGAACATTTTTCTTGTACAAAACGTTCTCATAATTTAGCTCTTTGCAATCTTGAAATATACCAGATAAATTACATAAAAATCGTGACAAATAACAATATTAAATACCATTTAAAAGTAGTTTACTTTGGATAATTTATTTTAAAATATTCTTGCTTGCTTTCAGCTTTTTTCGGCATGAATCTGTTGAGAATTTTAGGGCGCAAACATAAAAATTCTGTTTTTTTAGTTTATTTAGTTTATAAAGCTTATTAGTTCGAGCTATAGAAGTTCGAGTTTTGGAAGTATGACTATACTTTATTTTAGAATGGCATTTAGTATTTCTCTGAGTGCAGTTCGACAGTTGCCAGCTGTAAGTTTGCCAGCTTGCCAGCTTGCCAGGTCCAAGTCCATGGTCGGCTTTTGCCAGGCAGCCTCATCCACGGTGGCGACTGACAGAATTATAATCAATTAGCGTAGCGGACGGCGTATATCAAATTATACAGACTCAGACTCAGACTCAAGTCGAGGCTTCTCGCGTCTCGCAATTTGGCTTAAATTAAAATAAATTCAATTACGAAAACATGAAAATCCATTACGCAAATTATTGTCATTAAAAGTGCAATTTTCGTTGTTGCATTTATGAAACTGTTTTTTATTTTTTGATTAAATTTCTGACGCTTCTCGAGCACAAAAAACAAAAGACTTAGGCAACGAACTTGCCGCTCGTGTGCAATAGTGTTGCCAAGCTTAGCTTATTAAATTTATAAAATTAATTTATATAAATTAACATAGAAATATAAATATATTTTATACATTTTTTTTTTAATTTCTGACGCTTTTCGAGCACTTAAAAACAAAAGACTTAGGCAACAAACTTGCCAAGTTTAGCTTATTACATTACTAACTATAAGTTTAAATAAATTAACTTAAATATATATAAATTGTATACATTTTTTAATACTCATACACTCTAAAAAAATTCTTTTTAAATTTTTGGCTCTTTCGTGCATAAAAAACAAAAGACTCAGGCAACGAACTTGCTAATGGTGTTGCCAGTTTAAACTTATACTATGCTAAGTCTTCTATATTTTAAAATTCTTAATAGTTATACACTGATATAAATCCCTTTATTTTTGGTTACATAAGACAAATTTCAAAAAAATTCTTTTTATGTTTTTTTGTGCGTCCTTTTTTTAAATTTTTAATAGACTTTTTTCTTTTTTTGAAATCTTCATTTTTTGAATTCTGCTTATTTTTTTTTTGTATTTATGCACTTAAAAAATCCTTTTTTTTTTAAAACAAGGCAACTTTTAGAAAAAGTTTTATGTGTTTTATATTTTAAGTGCTTATTTTGTTATATTTTTAACAGACTTTTTTATTAGATTAAGGTTTCTTTGACTGTCAAGTGTTGGCAACACTGACGTGCAGCATGCACAACTAGGCGACTAAGCGACTAATCGACTCTTCGACTAACTAACTAACTGACTAACTGACTAACTGACTCTCAGTCAGTCAGTCTGTCTGTCTGTCTGTCTAACTGACTGGTTAATTAATTAATTATAAGTCAGGCGATAAGCATAGCCCACAGATTGGCCAAGTTGTCGAGCAGCTGCCTCCGCTTTCATCGTCTGTCTGTCTCGCAGTCTGTCTCCCTGTCCGTCCGTCCGTCCGTCCGTCTGTCTCTGGGATCAGCTCGCTGATTACGTCGCATCACCAAAAGCACAAAACAAAAACCGCTTTCATTCATAGATAGATACAACGACTCACAGCAAACGGGTTATAAATGTTAAACGATTTGATAGATAAGATATATAATATATGTGAGATATATATACACATACTCATATAACGTGTGTGTCTGTGTTTGTATGTTATTGCCATTACCGTTGGGAACACGCTGCCGAGTGTCGCACTTAATTTGTTTAATTTCCTTGACGTTAGCTGCTCTCTTATCGCATCGCCTTTAGTTACACTATCCAACAGGTTTGCGTTCATAGATTATTTGCTTCGTCATTTTGTGCAATTGCAATTTGGTCAGTCCGTTTAAGCTGAGCTTAATTGCATTAGAGCTTCAATGCGCTTTAAAAGCTCAATTAAGTCATTGTGATAGTGTTTTGTAAGCTGAACTTAATTTCAGAAGAGTTTTAATGCGCTTTAGAAGATTAATCCAGTTGATGTGTACGACAAATTTGGCAAATTCTTGGAATGTTTATTACATAAGCTTTAATGTGCAGAATCTTCTTATAATCTTTTGTTTCTAAATTGAGAATATGTTTCAAGTAAACTGAATTGCAATAGAGCTTTAATGGACTTAAAAAGCTTATTTCAAGTAGCTTGATATCGTAAGAGCTTTAATGTGCTTTAGATGCTTAATTTTAAATTTTCACAAGTTCTTGGAATGTGCTTTTTATGTTATCTTAGTGACACATTAGTTTTAGTTTTAATGTACTTTTATATTCTTATTAAGTTTTTGTACATGCTGAATCTTTTTACAGTCCAACTTCCCTAACTCGAATCACCATTATCCACAAAAAAGTTCGAGTAAGGGAGACTTCGAGTTAGGGAAGTAGAATTGTATGAAATTTGCCTAGTATTGCCACTCGACTTTGTTCGAGTTAGAGAGACTTCGAGTTAGGGAAGTTCGAGTTAGGGAAGTTCGACTGTATAATATTTTAGTTCCAATTTGAGAGCATGTTTCAAGTTAGCTAAATTGCATTAGAGCTTTATTTAATTAAATTGCATTAGAGCTTTAAATTGCATTAGAGCTTTAATGAGCTTTGAAAGCTTATTTGAATATTATTGAGAGTGTTTTGTAAGTAGGCCTAATTACAGAAGAGCTTTAATGTGCTTTTAGAACACATTTTAATGTATTCAAATTCACCTTGCAATAGGAATATAAGCTTTAATGAGCTTTTAAAGCTTTATTAAGTTTCTGTATAAACCGAATTTTGTTCAATACTTTAAGTTCTTGATTGAGAGTATGTTTTCAAGTAAACTAAATTTTATTAGGGCTTTAATGTGCTTTTAAAGCATACTTAATTGGATGAATATGATAAATATAAATTAAATTCCGGCTAAAATGATTGTTTTTATGTCAATTGCAGTTAGCTTAAGCAACTTTGGCTGGTTGAAAACAGTCTAAATAAAGCTCTAATGCTTTAATAAACTTTGGAAGCTTTAATGAGCTTTTCTGATATTACGGGTACATATTTGTAGTTCTTGCACAAGTTGCTTCCACTGTTTTTCAGAGTTGTTCAGTGTACTTTACTAAATAGTTGGCCTGTTTGTGAATTTGTGGATATATGTAACTGATGTGCGAGTCTCGAGCGGCAGTTACGAAAATTGCTAGACCAAACAAAAACCAAACTACTTAGCCGCACACTCACCGGGTAATTGAAAATCGATAATCTCTTTGAACCAGTTTGGCTTCGACTCTGACTTCGAGTCTGAGTTTGGCTGGGACTTTGGCTCTGAATCTGGCCAGAGTGCAACCGCCATGTTGTGTCTTTGTTACACACACACACACAAAGCGAGAAGCATACGAGTATATGGTATATATACGCTAAAGGAACAAATAATAGAAACGAACAATTTAATTTAATTAATTTAATTTTTTAGATTATTCTGTTTAGTTTCATAAGTTTTACTTAATTCCTATTTGTAAATGTTTTAATTATTATTATTAAAATGTGTGTCGTTTCTATTATCATTGCCATGGGTGTATATAAATGTATAACCACAAAGTATGGACCGCAAATCGTCTGCAAATTGCAACCACAAGCTAACTGAGAGAAGGATTGCGTTGAAAGTTGAAAGATGCGAGAAGGGGGCGATTGATTTTAGCACGCTTAATGGTTATTGGTTTAGGCCAAGTCCAAGACAGACAGAGACACAGAGAGAGAGAGAGAGTGAGGTAGAGAGTGAGGCACACAAACTTGGCTCGTTGCCAGGCTGTTGTTGGCCATGGTAATAACGTCCATTTATTCAACAACTGCCACACCATAAATTACAAATAATTCGATTTACACAAGATTTTCACTCTTAATGGCCCAAAAATGGGCAACGGATCAACGATCAGCGATCAGCCGTGAAAATAATGATGAAAACAAACAAAACTTAATAAGATTTCTTGCAGTCCATCTATCTGTCTGTCTGTCTGTCTGTCGTAATTGCAGCTCTGATTGAAAATCTGTGAAAAATCTTTTGTAGTTCGAAGAGCAAAGCATTAAAATGGCACCTGAAATTGTTAATTATCAGCTGGGCAAAAGATGCATTGACTTGACGTCTGTCCGTCTTGGCTTTTGTCTTTTGGCTACATTAAGCCATTAAGTTGGAACGCTTTTCGAAGCGGCCTTTGGGCCTGTCACCAAATGCCACAAATGCCAGCCTAAATGGCAAATTAGTGACCCGCTTTTTTTTTATTTTTTTTATTTTTTTCTCTTTTTTCTGCTCCTTTTTCGGGCACGCCTAAAAATGTCTCCAATCTCGAGTCTTTAGTGCTGCGAGTTGAGACTTGCGTTCTCCTTTTCTTAATCATCAGCATCAACATCCAGCTGCTGCCTATTTCATTTCACATTTCTATACCCTGTAAACATAAATATAAAGTTGAAATATAGCCAAGAATTGTTAAATTATTACGGACTCTTGATTTGTTTCTTATTAGAATTGTGATTGATAGCTTTTGAATTAGGTTCAATAATCATAATTTAATATTATTTAATATATTATTTGATATTTTATAGTTGAATTGAAATATATATGTGTAGATAAATTATTACTGTGACTTTATTTGTTTTATTTCTCATTTAAAATATTTTTCTGCCATTATTAAAATTCTGTTTGGACAACTTCTGTTCATTTAAAATACCATTTATTAAATAATTTTAGAATAGTTATTTTTTAAAATGCTAACACTTTAAATATATCATATTAATTTACTATCATATTAAGTAACTTATCTTGATTTTAATTTTTAAAGGTACTTCAAATAAATAAACAAATAAAATGGATGCTAGTATTGATTAAATTATCTTTAATAATCAATTTCTTTTGATAATTTAAAGTGGCATTTATTATCTTTAAGTTATATGATTGTTTATATTTTAAAAGGACTATTAAAATTATTAAAATTTGACTATGATATTTAGTAATATTTAGTTTTGATTAATATTAATTTAAAATATTATACTAGCGTTATTTAATTAAATTATAATAATACAAAAATGTATATTAATAATATATATTATAAATAATCAATTAATTTTTTTAAATTAATTTAAAGTACTTTTACTTTAAAGTTATTTGCTCAGAGGGTAACTGCCCGTCGAGTACTCCCGATTTGCAGCATATTCTCACATATTTTTATGATGTTGTTCTTCGGTTGTCAGATTCATACAAGTTGCCACAAATGCCACAAATGCTTCCATTGGTAATTTTAATTTGTTGCGAGCAGAAATTATAAATCGCATTCTAAAAACAGAGAGAGAGAGACTCGAGTTAATTATCGGCAATTAGTGGCAACTGCTCTCTATTCAACTAAAAAAAGAAAGAAGATGAAGTAAGTTGAGAAGAGAGGAAAGGAGATTTACGAGGAGATTTACGCCTCGGCATTTAAAACTGTGACGGAATTGCGTTTGATGTTCGTGAGTCGAGTTGAGTTGAGTTGAGTTCGGTTTAAGATCTCGCTGCCTGATTAGCCTAATCTAATCTTACACGCTAAACACCTACACACAAAAAAAAAGAGATAAAAAATAACAAAGGAAAAACACAAGTTTGTTGGCCAGCTCATTAGCGGCTGCGTAGGGGCCAAAAGCAACAACAGCAACAACAACAACATGGCCAACAGTTTAGAGCCCAACATACATATGTAGATAGATAAGCTAAGGAGGCGTAGATAATGCCCTCTCTAGATTTTTTATGCCTATTTAATTAGTTTGATATTCGATTTAAATTATGCATTCAACTCCAATTCGATATCTGAATCTGATATAAATAGTTTCTAAATTTAATCACTTGATCAAAAATATGTATAAATATCATTCTTTTCGAGTTATCCATGGATATCTCTTAGCTCTGTGTGAAAGCTTTAGGTATTTAAATATTATTTCTGAGCACTTTAATTTGTTTCATAAAGTTATTTATAATTGATTTATTTTCTTAAAATTGCTTAAAATGATTTACCAAATCTTTAACTTTGCAACTGGTATACAAATCATTATAAAGTACATGATCCGACTAAAAATTCCAGTCATAGAGTGGAAAATTTGTAAATTGGAATTGAGCTCATTTATCTAACCGATAGTTAAACTTTTATTTTAAATAAAAAATGAAATAAAAATTGTTAGACAATTTAAATATAATAATTACTTGGCAATATTTAAAAATAAATTATAAATACAAAATGAAGATGATCAAAAAATATATGATGAAAGTTTCTTGCGTATTTCAATATGCAAAGAAAATTAAAAACTGTTTTCTTTACATTGAATTATTCAATTAAAATTTTTTATCCACAAATCTTAATTTCGTTTCCTGCCTTTAGTTATATTAGTTTAGTTTGACGTCTTAATAAAGAATTCAGTAGCAATTTAGTAGCTTGTTTTGTAGTTTTTAAAAATTCAAATACGACAGTTTTAATTTTTTTTTTTTTTTTTTATTATGTTTTAAATGTTAAAAAATAAAATAAAATTAAGAATAAGATAAAGTAGGAATAAAATGTTTGGAATAGATATATAATTTAAATTTTAACTAATAGGATAAAAAAAAAAAATTAAATATTAGTTTTGCAATTTTGAAAATTTCGAATTTGTGTTTTAGTTTAGATTTTCTATTCTTTTTGAATTCTCATAGTTACTAGATGAACTTTTTGTAATATTAATTGTAAAAATAAAAAAATATAACATGAATAAAATGTCAAAATCAATATAAATCGAGTTTAGATTAAGAGTAGAATATACGTAAAATTATACAGAGTTAAAAGATAGTTCGATATAATTTTTAAGGGCTGATATAATTAACAATAGTTTTATAGTTTAGTGTCTAGTTTAGTTAATCATAGGTATATAAACTTCAAACTACACTCACACAAACTTCTTTAGGTGTGTATATCTAAATACTACTCGGATCTTTCGTATCCATTGATCTCTTGGCTCTTAACTCTTGGCTTGCTGAATGTTGCGTGTTGTTGGTGCCGCGTGTTAAGTTGTTGCTGCTGCTGTTCTGGCTACCAATTGCAGTTGCCACTGCCAAGAGGAAGGGAGAGAGGGCGAAGGAGAGGGAGAAGGAGAAGAGGATAGAGGACAGGGAACAGGGAGATATGTGTGTAGCTGCTGACTTCTCTGACATGTCGATAAGGATCAATGTTTAGCTGCGCTACGTTTTAATATCGTGTCTCTGTGCTTCTCTCTCTCTCTGTCTCCCTCTTTCCCATTCTTTCTCTGTCTCTTGCTGAGAGTGGCACACGCTTCTCTGATTTGGGGCGTTGCCACAGCACAAGTCTGAGCTGAGTCCTGATCTCCATTATTCAACTGATGAAAGAACAAACAAAAAAGTCAATTCACTTTACAGTAGTCACAAAATCTACAGTGATGCAAAAAATAATAGAAACTGAGTCTTAACTGATTAAAAAAATAGAGTCATAAATGACTCTGCTAGGGTACCTTTTTCTCCCAGAAAACTATCATTCGTGATCAGAAAAAGAGTTTATTTAAGATTATTTTAATCAGTCTGAAGACTCTTTTAAGGCTCTTATGTGATTGAAAATGCTGGCTGGGCAATCTCGCTATTTTGTTAAATTTTGAAACACTGCTAAAAAAATAATAATAATAAAATAAACAATTTTTTTTCCGAAGCTATTTTTATAATACAAAATAAAAAGATAGTTTCTACTTTTTTATATATATCACCTTATGTTTAAGCCTTGTGTATAAAATTTGCCCTTGTTCTGTTGCCCCTATGACTCACTTATAAGTATATCGCTTTATTATGTGTAAAGCGAAGGTTTATATACTTGTATATACTTATTTTGAAGAAGCTTTCCCTTTCCAGTTGCCTGCTGGGGATTATTTTTGGGTGGTTCTCGAAAAGTGCTTTGACTTTTGCTTGTCAACGCAACGCGACGTCTTTGATAACTAATTGCTGTGGCGCCAAATGTTTCTTGTCGCTTTTCCCCTCTTCCCCTCCCTGCTCCCTCTCTCTCCCCTTGCTTCCTTGTCTTTAAACAATTCCCTTGTTTGGCCCTGGAGTCGCGTCTGTCTCGTGTGCATAATAAAAGTCACATCGTTACCGTTTTTGTCGCTTATAAGGGTCACTCTACCAATTCAGTTTGAGTGTGTGCGCATGTGTGTGTGTGTGGGGACAATCATCGGTTTTTTTTTATTTTTGTATGACTGTAAAACTTAAGAGTGTGCCAAGGTGTGTAATGACTTATACACTCGGAAAACAAAGCAACCGAATTTCAAGCTGAACATCCGAAAATTGTCTTTCAAATACATTTAATTTTATGCTTATATTTATCATTAAAATATAATACAATTTTCTGAACAGCATCAGTTAAAATAAACGTTTTCGAAATGCCAAAAATCTTTTTTTTCTTAAGTTAAAAATTATATATATAATTTTAATGACAACAATTTCAACAAATTGAAAGAATAATATTCAAAAATTTGAAAATTTTCGATTATAATAATAATTACTTTTTAAAAATTTGATAAAAGTTTAAATTTTAAATATTTTGGAAATTCAAAATTAATTTAAAATTCTTAAACAAATTTTTTGTGTCATTTTTTCAGAGTCAAAAAATTTGAAGCCATCTATAATATGGAAATTATTTTTAACGATTGGAAACTGATTTTTTTGTAGGCTTTAAAAATTGTCGTTTTTAAAGTAAATTTGTTCAGTGTATTTTGTTTAACTATTTATTTTCAAAACTTTGACATTTTTAGAACTGTCACGGCGTTCTTAAAACTATGTTGTATTTCTAAAAAGAGCTGAATATTTCTTTTGAAGTGTACATAAAATTAGTAGCTTGCCACAGTTCTCTTTCTTTCTTTCTCTCTCTATGCCTCTCCCTCTCTCTCCGTCTGTCTGTCTGTCCGTGCAGCGTGTGACATGCAACACACAAATGCAAAAGTGAGCAATTATGGCAACAAGTTAATTACGAATACGTTCCACAATCCGGCTTCAATATGGATCGCATAGGAACCCCAAGGAATTGAAATCGGAATTGAAATGGGAATGGGAATTGAAGCTGCAGCTGCAACATCTCGTTTCGTCGTCGTCTTTGGACTCCACAGCGTTAATTTAATTTATGCAGACGCGCTGTTCAAATAACAACAACAACAACAACTGCATAATTTCAGCCGAAAACACAAGCAAAAGGAAAGGCATTTTACATTTTACATAAAGCAAACACAGATTTGGTCAGATTGACAGAGAACGAGAGATCGAGGAGATCGAGAAGATCGGGAGATCGAGGTGACAAGACGAGGCGAAGAGTGGAACTTGTGCTGAAAGTGTGCCAGGTCGAAATAGGGGCAGTTGGAATCCAACTGCATTCCGCAAAACAGAATCACCATCACAGTCGGTGAGGCCCTGACAGAGAGAGAGACAGAGCGAGAGATAGAGAGAGAGAGAGAGATGGAAATCTTACAGAAACAAGGAGAAAAGTTACAAACAAATGACAGTCGTTCCTCCCTAACTCGAATCACCATTATCCAAAGAAAAAGTTCGAATTATAGAGTTTTCGACTTTTTAAATTTTTAAAGGCTATTGCTATTTTTCGAGTTAAGGAAAATTCGGGTATTGGAAAGTTCAACTGTAATTAAATAAAAAAATGAATTAAGAATTTTTATTGATTTAAAATTTAATTATTTCTTTATTTTTTCATGGCAATAGTTTTTACTATAAGCATCGATTTTAAGTAAATTTTTATAATTTTATTATTATTTTTATAGATCTAATGGTCAATTGCGATATTTGTCTTAAAAATTATTTAATTTTTTAATTCAATTTTGTATTTAAATTATGTAATTTTTATGTTTTTTTTTTGGTTTTCGTTGTAATTATATTTTATGTATTCATAAAAAAAAAAGATTCAGTTAGTTTCTAAATTTTGCTGAGCTATTCCAGTTTTTTAAAACTGTATATTTTTCTTAAATGTTAATGTAATTTGTATTTTCAAAAATTTTCTTATGTGACAATCTTAAAACTGTTGCTAAATTCGTTAAAATATCTCTTTTAAGGTTCCTTAAATTAAAACAATTTTACAATTAACAACAGCAGCAACAAATGTTGGGTTATTTAAAAATTGTTTTCACTTGTTTGTTATTTATTGAATTTCAATTTTAATTTATATTTATAATAATTAAATATCAAATTAAGTTGTGAATTAAATTTTCTTTTTTTTTTTTTAAGTACCTTTGGTCAGCTGTTAACATTAAATGCATAAATAAAAAACATGTGAAGCTCTCTTAGCTTATTTTATTCATGATTATTTTATTTTCCTTAGTCGAGTCAAGTTCGTTGCCTAAGTCTTTTGTTTGGCTGTGAATGAATTTTAATTTTTTATGCGTAAATTTTAGAGTTTCTCACATTTTTAAGCAACAGGTTAGATAAGCATTGAATATGAGTGTAAGTGTGAGTGTGAGTGTGCATATGAATACTCATTTATATTCATTCATAAGAAAATTGTAATTTCTTTGGCGTTTTCAACGCGAAATTATGTATGAAATGTAATTACATATTGCTGGCTTGTGCTGCGCTGTGTTGCTGTTGTTGTTGCTGTTGTTGTTGTCGCTGTGTTGTTGTTGTTGTACAAAAAAATTGTTCAATTTTTGCAAAGTTTAATCAAAGTGGCGCTAATTAGTTTGAGTCGTTTGGATAATTGCAAATTAAACGCAAACTTAATTGCGCCGACACACGAAACACACACACACACATGCTTGCACACATACTTGCACACACTCAACTGCAATTACAGATGCCGGCAAGAGCAACCACAACAACAACAGCAACAACATCAAAAAAAAGAGAATAAAAATAAAATAAAATAAAGTCAAGTCAAGTCAAGTAAAAAACGGCAGCTGCCGTCGTCGTCATTGCACACGTTTCTTATATGGTTGTTGTTGTTTTTATAGTTGTTGTTGCTGTTCTCAGTGCTAGTGTTGTTGTTGTTGTTGCTCATTGCTCATGAAAAACAATTAAGTTGTGTTGAAGTTAAATTGAATTAAAAAGCGCTTTAATCGAATGTTTTGTGTGTAAATGAAATGCAACCTCAAATAGAGATGTTCAACTAGAGAGAGGGAGAGAGAGAATCTTGAAAGGGAGAGATATAAACGCTCATGGGAAAAATAACGGTAACGATAGTTTTTGTATTTTTAAAAATTTTACTTAATAGCTTTTTATTAAAAATTTATTGTTAGAAATTGCTTTAAAATATCAAAGTGACAGTCGTTTCTATAATTTTTAGCATCACTGTAAATACTTAGAAAAAAGCTTAACATAATATAGAAGAGAGAGACAGAGGAGCGTAATTAAAATGCAGTCTTTTAATGTCAGCGTTAATTAGTCGGCTTAATTAATGATTATTAATATGATTGTTGCCCGATATTGTCGCACATATCTCAGTCGCCCCAGCTCTCTCGCTCTCTCTTTCGCTCTCTCGCTCTTTCTCTGCAGCTTGCTCCTTCTACGCTGACTTGACTTGATTATTATGCAAATTAATTGGTAGCCTTACATTTGACGAACTCATTGAAAATGCATGAAACGTAGCCACATGTGAAAATGAAATGAAAGGAAAAAAAAGAATGAAGAATGAAGAAAATGGAAGAGGGTAACGCAGTGAGAAGAAGCAGCCTCAGGGTCTCTGGTTAAACATGATTATCACAGTTCCACCTCATGATGCCAATTACCAGGCAATGTGAGACAGATAGAGAGAGAGAGAGAGAGAGACAGAGAGAGAGATGGACGACGAGAAGGTGTTCCAAAAAAACGAAGCACAAAAATATCTGGTAATCGAATTAAGCAGCTTCGTGTTTTATAAATGTTATCATAAATATTCCATTTTATTAATTACCGCGCATAATTCAAGCCAAAAAACTAAACAAGCAATAACAAGCCAGCTTAGGTTGTGACGAATATCTAATACTCTAATTTGGAAGGGTATTTTAAGATCTTAAGTGCTGCATACAAATTTCTCCGCGTTCTATTTTTCTGAATTTATTTGATTTGATAGAAAACTTTTTAAAATAATACTAAAGTATTTTTTTAATTTTTTTGCCGGTTATAAATCCTTTTTTTTAATGGAAAGTTGAAATTAAAACATACAATTCTTTTTAGTTTTTTAAATTTCGTGTTTACAATATGTTTTTTCAATCAAAGGTTTTCTTGACATTTTTTGTCCTAATATAGCTTTAATGTTATACTTAATAATTTGCATCATACTGACTTAATATAAAAATATAAGTCCAAGTCACAAGAATTTTTATAATTTATATAGTTCAGATACACACTGAATCAAGCCATTACTGTGACCGGCAATATCAAGTATGAGGGTTATGACGATTTCTTAGAGCACCTTTTACTCAAACTCCACGCAATAAAAACGCCACACAATGTTTATTATATTCTTTATTATAACTTTCGGTGTCAAACATATTTAATAGGTGTTTAAAGTAGTGAGCGAAGCGAGCTTAAAAAATATTTCGTGTTGTTTTCCTCTTTTCTGATGGCCAAGTGCCGCTTAAAATTATCGAGCATGTTCGATACAAATAATAGCTAATTCGATACACGGAAACTTAGATAACAACTATCGATATGGCTAACAATTCAAATATATCGATACAGCAAATGAAATGAAATTTAAATGAAAATTAAATTATAAAATAAATCAAATATGTTGGTATCGGCGGCAACAATTACATTTGTTTATTCCAAGTTCTGAGATGTATGATAATAATCAGAATACAAAGGGTTAAAAACAAGTTATTTGGATAATTCTAAAACCAACACTCAAAATGCTATATTAATTTTCTTTATTTTAAATTATATAAAATATTTGAAAGCGCAAAAAATTTACATAAACTTTGGATTGAAAGGAAGACATGATTTTAATTAACCAAGTTAAAACAGAAGGTGTTTGTCATGATATATGATAGAAAAGAAAATATTTGTATTGTATTGGCATACGCAAGTCAAGTTCGTTGCCTAAGTCTTTTGTTTTTCTGTTTCTATTACTTGACTTAAGTCAACTAGTTCCCTTTAATACTTTTCCTAAGTTGTTGCATACTGAGTGACATGATCATAATACCCTTTTGTAAGTGTATCGAAATGAACAAAAATAAAAGATTCACAAGGCCCCAAAGAGAGAAATCGCTGAACGGCGCGGCGTCGTTGGCATCGTGAATTTCGTTCGATATTCGTTTGAGATTCAGTTCTCATTAACATACTTAATTTGTTTCTAATTTATTCATAAATTTATATTTGTAGCACCCTCGTGCTCTGAGGTTATTTTTGGCCTTTTTCGCTGATTTATGTTTTAGCCGCTGATTTATGGGCAGACTGAACCTGGACTTGGACTTGGTTGTGAATCAGTTTTCAGTTGTTGTTGTTGTTGTCTGTTGTCTGTTGGCCCTGTTAACGCTATGGCCCTAAGTAGGTGTTGTTACGCACATTAGGACGGCTGCCATTTGTAAGCCTAGAGACAGCGAACACAAATCAGAGTTATGAGCTTAAATAAATCAAACCTGAAAACTTATAATGAATGAAAAATCTATACATACTGTTATGGATGGGCTATCCTGGAAGAGAATGAAATTTTATTTTAAATTTTTATTTTAAAAAATATTTTTAGCTTTTACTTTTTATCTATGTATATAAAATAAAAATTAATTATTAAAATCTTAGGTAAATAATATTTTTTAATAAAAATTATTATTATTTAAAATCTGAAACCTAAAAATTGTAAGCATTAAAAAAATACGTATTATTTTCACCTTTTTTAAATTAAAAAAACTTTGGCTATTAAATAACAATTTAAGTTTTATTAATAGTTCATTACTTTTTTATTTAAATCAATTAACGTATTTATTTAATTGATAAAACTCCACAAATAAATTATATATTAAAATTTAATTCAATAAAAACCAACGTTGTAATAGATATTTTTTGGAATATGAGTAACTATATAGTATATTTCGAATTGAATTGAATTAATAATTGGATATTTCGTGATTTAGTTATGACTTAATAATTAAATTAAGTCTTTAGTTATTTATATTTTAAAAATTTAAAATGAATATTATTTTTTAAATTATAAATTCAAAGAATGTGTTGCAACAAACCTTTAATTTCACTCCTCATTAAATGAGAATACCATGACATTTAAATAAGCCTTTAAAATTTAATTATTAGCTCAAATCAGTAATTGTTATAACTTAATAAAATTTTTGTTTCAAAATCAAATATTTCTTTTCTGTTATAATTATTTAAAAATTACGAAACATAAAAATGCAATTAATAAACTATTGTATACTATTATTTTCAATTTTAATTATTTGAGAATACTATGACTTTTTTATACAATTTTAATTGAATTTAAATTGTTTTTAATTTTTTTTTACCAAACATGTTTATGAAACTTATAAATGCATTTAAATTTATTTACTTTTCCTAATTTGAAATACCATAACACTTAAATGAATATTTGTATACGATATTTAATTAGTTTATAAACATAGTTTTTATTCAAATCATTGATTAATGCCCATAAATTAATAACCCATTATA
Organism: Drosophila recens; assembly: GCA_037043495.1. Classification (NCBI taxonomy): domain Eukaryota; kingdom Metazoa; phylum Arthropoda; class Insecta; order Diptera; family Drosophilidae; genus Drosophila; species Drosophila recens. The sequence continues at coordinate 1,492 of JBAMBJ010001236.1, read as the reverse complement.
ATTAAATTCAATAAAAAATTAAGCCAGGTCGTTCTTTTGTGTATATATCACAAACAGTTTGACGTCTGTGGTACTTGAATTTATTAATGGAAATTCCGTGATTCAGTTACAAACATAAAATGCAAGTTTCGCTTCTAAATAATTTAAGTGAAAGGAGAGGCGAAGAAGGAGGAGCAGGAGAAGAAGGAGGAGAAGCTTAGGACTACAGAGCAAGCTGCTGTTCCTTGGCTAGCTGACGACATCGCCACTGTGTCCGTTCTGCCGCAGCAGCTCCAGCTTCAGCTCGTGCTCGCGCGCCTTCAGCCTCAGGGCGGCAATGGAGGAGGTGCGTCGATCCTCGGGCGGCGTTGCCACCCGTTGCGGCGGCGGTGGCGCCGGGTGCGTCAAGGTCAAGGCCACGGGCGCCGTCTGCGTGGGCGAGCCTGGCGCTGGCGCCTGATGTGTCAGCGAGATGCCCACCAGCTGCTGCGGCGACAGCTGCGCGGGCGGCGGGGGATGCGGCGAATTGGGCGGCGAGGCCATCAGATGATTGTTGGGCGAGTGGAGATCCGGGGAGCCCACCAGCATGGGCGGCTTGGCGCCCATTGCCGGCATGGGCGGGGCACGCGGCGGATGCGGCACCGCCGTCATGTTGGCCAACAACGATTGGAACGAGCTCGAGGGCGAGTACATCGAGGCCATGCCAGGGGGCAGCATGTGCGGCGGAGCACTGTTAAAAAGAGCATAAAAGAGGAAGGAGCACAATTAAAATCATTACAACTGTTATTTGTGCAATTTAAAGGTATATTTTATATTATTATTACTATTTTATATTTATTATATGTAATTATCGTCCGTTGTTATATAACATCCACTGTTAATAGCACAACATACTCTGTTAACGAATATAACATACTGTGTAAAAAAGCATAAACATAAATAACATAACATACTCTGTTAAAATAAATATAACATATGAATATAATGTAAATAAACACAAGAATTAAATACGCTAAGCAAAGAAGAATATAATAACACCCACTGTAAGTAACAAAAGATACTCATAAGATTATAACATGCTCTGTTAATAAATATTAACATAAATAACCAGGGATTAAAACCCTAACCGAAACCGTAACCTTTAACCGGTAAAAACCGATTGAAATTTAAAACCGTAACCGAAACCGTAACCGAAAAAAAATATTTTCATTTGACCGAATCCTTAAAACCGAAACTCTGTAAGCCGAAATAACCGTTTAGTAACCGTTTCATTTATAAGGGTTAATTTCGGTTTTTCATGCATGTTAAAATAAATTTTTATTTACAATTTTTATAATAAAAATAGAAAAAAAGTTTTATTTTTTATTGATATTTTAAAAATTGCAAATAAGAGTTATGGTATAACTTTAAAATACAATTTTATAACCATGTTTTATTATAAATTTTTGTTATGAAAATTTAAAAATCAAGTAAAAAATTGTTTAAAAAAAAAAATTTTGAACTGTTTTTATTT
>JBAMBJ010001235.1:0-46391 GCA_037043495.1 Drosophila recens | reverse complement strand
CCACCAGGCACCAGTGCCGCGAACGGCGCAGTTTACTTCGTCCCAAGTGTCATTATCCTTATCAAATGTAGAGAATTTCCAGCCTCGATGAATTGTGAGTGAATCCCCAGCAGTTCCATTGGCGTTGCCCAGAGTGTGTAGTTCATATTGTTGACTCTCATCGCCAATTGCGAACTCATCATAAGTCTCGAATGCTTGCACTCCCTCAAAGTCCTCGAGAAGGACCAGTAACTCTTGAGGGCTGTCTGCAGTCATCGCATGGATTTTGTCCAAACCCAAGAAATATTCGCCATCTCGATTTCCAAATCCGTTTTTATATTCGGTCCAGTTCCTATAAAAGTTGACGCTTCCATCCAATCGTCGCAGGATAATCGTCCAGCCTCCTTCTTGAGTTTCCGCATCGCAGGCAACTTCAAAAGTTTTATTACTTAACTTGGGGATAAGTATGTCATGGATCCCACTGGACTTGGCTTCGACACAATTGCGTAGGGACGATTTCTTAAGAAGTCTCTCTACCAACTTCCCCTGTCGTTCCACCTCCGCCCTGAGATATTCGATAGCCGCTTCCTTTTCGAGTATATATTTTTTCTGCTGCTCCAACTCTGCCCTAAAACTCTGCATTTCCGTTTTAAACGCTTGGATATCCGCTCGTGAAGATTGATTATCCGTTTCCTTGTTGAGTACACAATTCTTCTGCCGATTGATCTTTCCTCTAATAAATTGTATATCCGAATCCTTGGCAACTTCATTTGTCAACTTTTCCTGTCCCGCCCTAATGAAATGATTAGTCTACGAAAATTTCAATATTTACGATCCTCACCTTAACTCGGATAATTGAGAATTCATTAAAAGAAGTAATTCCCTTTCATTATAATCTCTAATGTTGTCTCCATTAGAGTACAAAGTAAATGTACTTAGTATTAATATTATACAAAATATTTTCTGCAACATGTTGCGACTTTTCTTAACTGAATTTTAAACACGACTGATTGAATCAAAATTTGAGTTGAAGCGATGAAGTCAATTTTAAAATTTGACTTACTGATAGCGATACGATTGACATACTTTAAATGTATATATAGTTATATGAATACACATCCGCATTTGTATGTTGAATATTAGATTATTTGATTTGACCCGACTTGACCCGAGACTCTTGAAGTCTTCCCAATTCCGAAATTTTGTTGATTCGTTGATTCGACAAACAAACTTATAAATCAAGTAAAACTATAAAATATAATACTCTCAACTGTTACTAAGAGGCCCGTTCTTAATTCTCAACGGATCTTTTTAATGACTGCAATATTTTATTAAAATAATTATTTTATTCTTATACCCTGTGTCCATTGAAAACGGTCAGAAAGGGTATAATGGTTTTGTGAATTGTATGTAACAGGGAGAAGAAATCATATTCGACCCACACCTAATAAATTTTGACTATATAATTCACTGTTAAAAAATTTTTGATAATTTAATGATTACGATTACAAAAGATCAAAAATAATCTAAAATTATAGCCTATGCGAGTGCATAAAAAATATTTTGTTTCACTTGGCCCCCAGTCCCCGAACAAGCAGGTAAAATTATCTCGGTAGATGTCCAAATGCGTGTAAACGATGAGGTAGTAGGCCTGTTCGCCTGGGGCAGCTCATGACATTTTAAGGCAGGGCCCCCAGTCCTCGAACAAGCAAGTAAAATTATCTCGCTTGAAGTCCATTTTTCCAAAATAAGAAAATAAAATTTTAAACTAAAACTTTTTTTTAAAATATAAAAATAAAAATTTTTTATATAAAATTACAAAAATTGGCATTAATTTGCATTTGACCGTTAATTTACGCCCTTTTAGGGCCACGCCCACTCTTGTTTTTTTATATTATTTTTGGTAGTTAACGTTATCTATTGTTATAAGCTATCATTCTACATAATTTCAACAAGATCGGTTAAATAGAAAGGTAGTAATGGCTAAATTTAAGTTTCAAGCAATGTATGTGCCTAAAAGTATGCAATGTTTTTTTTTTTTTTTTTTTAGTTTATTTTATGTGGATTCCTATCACTTCAAGTATAAACTTATTATTTAATGTGCTAGTCACAATATAAATTGTGTTTATTATTGAAACGGGTGGTAGTTTCCACGCCTAGTTTATGATTATTTAAATAAGTAACGGGTATCCCATAGTCGGGAACTCGTCTGAAGCCTTTCCTGGTTGTTTTTAAAATACGTTTCAAATTTGAAATAAACATATACATTGTCCGATATTACAATGTATCATCTGAATAAAAGCAACAAAATCGTTTACAACCGAAATTGCTCTCAGGCATCGTCGGGATCGAAATGGTTAAATGTAGTACGGACTAATAATTCACTTTTTGGGTCGAATCATCATAATGGCTGTTTTCAGGGAGATATACCGATCCCGAAAGTCGCCCCAATTCACGCCTCTGTCATAGTCAGTGTCCTTATACGTTCCTGTCAATTGGCTGTAAGAATTCAAGTTAATTAACGAAGCTCTAAGAAATAATTAACATTAGATCTTACCAGCGCTGACAATCGCCATACCACCAGGCACCAGTGCCGCGAACGGCGCAGTTTACTTCGTCCCAAGTGTCATTATCCTTATCAAATGTAGAGAATTTCAAGCCTCGATGAATTGTGAATGAATCCCCAGCAGTTCCATTGGCGTTGCCCAGAGTGTGTAGTTCATATTGTTGACTCTCATCGCCAATTGCAAACTCATCATAAGTCTCGAATGCTTGCACTCCCTCAAAGTCCTCGAGAAGGACCAGTAGCTCTTGAGGTCTATCTGCAGTCATCGCATGGATTTTGTCCAAACCTAAGAAATATTCGCCGTCTAGATTTCCAAATCCATTTTTATATTCGGTCCAGTTTCGATAAAAGTTGACGCTTCCATCCATCCGTCGAAGGATAATCGTCCAGCCTCCATCACGAGCTTCCGCATCACAGAAAACTTTAAAGGGTTGACTACTAAACTTGGGAATAAGTATGTCATGGACTCCATTGGACTTGGCTTCGACACAATTGCGCAGGGACGATTTCTGAACAAGTCTGTCTACCAACTTCCCCTGTCGTTCCACCTTGTCTCCATTAGAGTACAAAGTAAATGTACTTAATATTAATATTATACACAATATTTTCTGCAACATTTTGCGACTTTTCTTAACTGAATATTAAACACGACTGAATGAATCAAAATTTGAGTTGAAGCGAAGTAGTGAATTTTAAAATTTGACTTACTGATAGCGATACGATTGACATACTTTAAATGTATATATAATTATATGAATACACATCCGCATTTGTATATTGAATATTAGATTATTTGATTTGGCCCGACTTGACCCGAGATTCTTGGAATCTTCCGAATTCTGAATTTTAGTTGATCATACGATGGGAAATTATCAGCAGTCTGATTCAACAAACAAACTTATTAATCAAGTGAAACCATAAAACAAAATACTCGTCACTGTGTCCCGTTCTTAATTCTCAACTGATCTTTTTAATGACTTTAATATTTTATTTAAATAATTATTTTATTCTTATACCCTGTGCCCATTGAAAACGGTCAGAAAGGGTATAATGGTTTTGTGAATTGTATGTAACAGGGAGAAGAAATCATATTCGACCCATACCTAATAAATTTTGATTAGAATTACTAATCAATTAGATTATTTTTGGAAATATTCGTAGTGACTGTATAATTCTCTGTTTAAAAATTTGTGATTATTTAATGATTACGATTACAAAAGATCAGAAATAATCTTAAATTAAAACCTAAAGATGTCCAAATGCGTGTAAACGATGAGGTGGTAGGCCTGTTCGCCTGGGACAGCTCATGACATTTTAAGGCAGGGCCCCCAGTCCTCGAACAAGCAAGTAAAATTATCTCGGTTGAAGTCCATTCTTTCAAAATACGAAAATAAAATTTTATTTTAAATTTATTTTTTAAATATAAAAATAAAAATGCCGAGTTTAAAAGTTACAGATTTTTGCCACCAAATAGGTACAAAATACATACCACCAATTGCTCAGTTTTTATAACATAACGTTTTTTTTTTATTAGTTAACGTTATCTATTGTTATAAGCTATCATTCTACATAATTTCAACAAGATCGGTTAAACAGAAAGGTAGTAATGGCTGAATTTAAGTTTCAAGCAATGTATGTGCCTAAATACATATATGCTATGTTTTTTTTTTTTTTTTTTTTATTTGGATTCCTAGCACTACAAGTATAAACTTATTATTTAATGTGCTAGTCACAATTTAAATTATGTTTATTTTTGAAACGTGTGATAGTTTTCACGCCTAGTTTATGTTTTTTTAAATAAGTAACGGGTATCCCATAGTCGGGAACTCGACTGTAGCCTTGTTTTAATTTATTTTATCACTAAAGCATTCTATTACAAGTGTATTTAATTCCCAGGTGGGCGAGGCGATCGTCGGCAAGGACAGCACGATGCTGCTGCAGGGCAAGTCGACGCCCGAGACGTTGGAGCGACGCATCAAGGAGCTGGAGGACGAGCTGCAGGATCCGGCGACGAAGCCGGAGCAGAGGGACCGACTGCGCCAGCGGATCTCGACGCTGACCAACGGCGTGGCGGTGATTCACATTGGCGGCACCAGCGAGGTGGAGGTGGGCGAGAAGAAGGATCGGGTGAACGATGCGCTCAATGCGACCAGGGCGGCCATTGAGGAGGGCATTGTGCCCGGCGGCGGCACCGCCCTGCTGCGCTGCATTCCCGACCTAGCGGACCTGGAGCCGGACAACGAGGATCTGCAGGTGGGCATCGATATTGTGAGCAATGCACTGCGCATTCCCTGCATGACGATCGCCCGGAATGCGGGCGTCGATGCGGCGATGGTGGTGGCCAAGGTGATGAACGGCAGCGACGACTTCGGCTACGATGCGATGCGGGACGAGTACGGGCCGCTGATCGACAGGGGCATCATCGATCCCACCAAGGTGGTGCGCACCGCCATCCAGGACGCGGCCGGCGTGGCGTCGCTGCTCAGCACCACCGAGGTGGTCATCACCGAGCGGCGGGACCTCAAGGATCCACTCCTGGGCGATGACGGCGGCGCGGGCGCCTTGGAGGAAGCTCTGGGCGGCATGGATCTGGGCGGCATGGGCGGTATAGAGGCTCTGGCGGCACTGGGCGGAATGGGCGGAATGGGTGGAATGGACGGAATGGGTGGAATGGGTGGAACTAGCAGCTCATCGGCCCAGGAAATGAACGAGGCGGTCAAGAGTATTCCCGGCATGGAGGACGTCGAGGTCCATGACATAGACAGCAGTCAGTTTTAGGCGCATTCAACTCACTTCATCATCCCCTCTCTCTCCTTCATTTGGTGATGTTTCATTTCTTGTTGTTCTCCTGTGTGCCAAATTTTGTGTTTTCTTTGATGATGACGAATAATACTGAAAAATTGTTCAAGTGCATAACTTATACACAATAAAAATAATTTTATGGTTAGCTTAAAAAACAGAATTTTATTAAGGGGTGGTAATTTTGGTGAAAAAAAAAACTTTCATGGTCGTTCAAAAAAAAAATTGAAATTTTTACACTATGTTTTTACATTGATCTCGTTTAAAAATTATAAATAAACAATTATATTACAAATAAACAATATAAGTCATACACAAAAGTATATACTTCAAAACATTTTTTGAATGAAGGAAATCGGATCAATAGAACAAGACCTGTACTTGAAATTAGATAAGAAAACATGGTTTCGAGAAAAACGCTTTGATTTGAACCAATTTGCCCGATACCTTTTAATTTTAAAAATTTATGAAAAGTAAAAAATTATTTAAAAAAGAAAAAAATTTGTTGACCAAATCAGGAATTGAACCCACGACCCCTGACGCACGGGCGCGTATCTCTAGCATTAGACAGACCATTTAGATTACCAAAAATAATTAATTAATTAAAAATCATGTGCAACGACCGCACTGAGATTCGAACCCTGATCTTTTGTTTTGCTTGCCGAGCACTTATCACATCCGCCACTTGGGCTGATGCTGGCAAGCTCTATATAAATACTACAGGGTAGGCCATTTAAAGTGGAAGCATCAGGTAACCCTATAACTTTTGACAGAGCTGTCAGATCGACTAATGACATAGCGCGTTGGAAGCGTCATTTCAAGACAATTTATACCATGGAACAGTACACTCCAAAAGAACGTGCTGAAATTGTTCAGCTTTACATTCTAAATAACTTCTCGATTGTGAAAACCAAAAAATCGAAAAAAGGCGATTATGGCCACCGAGATCACCCGATTTGACGCCGCCAGATTTTTTTATGGGGCTTCTTGAAGTCCAAGGTATACACCAACAAGCCAGGGACACTAGCTCAACTCAGAGCCAACATACGCCGCGAAATAAGAGCCATATCGGCCGATACACTGGCAAAAGTGATGGAAAATGCCGAAAAAAGGGCATTTTGCGGCCAAAGCTAATGGTGGCCATTTACGCGATATCATTTTCAAAAACTAACTAGAAAATTTCTCCTTGGACCGAAATACATAAATGAATGAGATGAAAACAAAAAAAAAAAATTTTTTTTTACACTCTTTTTTTTTAAAAACAAATGCTGCCACTTTAAATGGCCTACCCTATAGTTGTACATTCTGGCAGAGTAAACAGAAAATAAATCACCATTAATTCTATTTATAGAATTGCCATTAAAAGGCGTTTAACAAAATCGTTAATGTCTTCACTATTTATGGTCCAATCGTGTTGAAAGTTGGTGACAAGCTTCTGTACATGATCCCACAGCCGTTGGCTTAAAAAAATTTAAAAATATAACTTAAAACCCAAAATTAAATTGATATAAGTTTTTGATGAATTGTAATGAAATTTGATGAATTTTACATATACACAGAGAGTCTTCACTCCAAATTTGATGTTGAAATCGCTTAAACAGTCAAAGTAGCTCCCAGCCAGCGTTGAGATCGAAAGAGTTAATAACTGCGGTCGGCAGTCCGCGCTAGTGACGAAAGCAGCACAAAGCACAATGTAATGTTAATTAGGTATGAAGAATTTAGGGCAATGTGCCAAGTGACACAACATGTTTTTTTACTTATTTATTTGTAAAACTTAAAACTATGCGTCACAAATTGGAAATCAGAAATTTTTGGAGCACGAAAATGTTTTCGTCTTTAGACTGAGAATTCACGTTTTAGGTCGAATCATCATAACTGCTTTTACAAGGGTGTAAGCATGTTCGTCAAAGCTGTACCAATCGATGCCTCTGTTTTTGCCATCGGCTATAAACGTTCCCGTCAGTTGACTGTAAGAATTCAAGTAATTAACAAAGTTTCAAAAAATAATTAACTATACGAGTATATCCTACCTCGCCTGACAAGACGGTGGTCTGCGATACCACCAGGCACCAGTGACGTCAATGGCGCAGCTTGGATTATCTTCCTCGACAGAATCCTTGTCAAATGTAGTAAATTTCATGCCAAGATGCTTAGAAAGGGAATCCTCAGCTGTTCCATTGGCATTGCCCAGAGAGTGCAATTCATATTCCTTCTCTTCGTCTCCAATTGCAAAGTCATCATAAGTCTCGAACTTTTCAACTCCCCTAAAGTCCTCGAGAACAACAAGTAACTCCTGACGCCTCTCTGCAGTCATCGCATGGATTTTGTCCAAGCCTAAAAAGAACTCGCCATCTAGATTTCCAAATCCATTTTTATATGCCGCCCAGTCGCGAAGAAAGTGGACGCTTCCATCCATCCGTCGAAGGATAATCGTCCAACCTCCATCCTGAGTTTCCGCATCACAGGCAACTTTAAAAGTTTGATTACTAAACTTGGGAATAAGTACGTCATGGATCCCACTGGAATTGGCTCTGACACAATTGCGGAGGGACAACGTGGAATTCAACTGATTCGTTTCCTTAAAAAGTCCATCTTTCAGCTTGCCCTGTCTTTCCAGCTCTGCTCGAAGAATTTGATTATCCGTTTCCTTATCAATTACGAACTTCTTCTGCTGCTCCAACTCCACTCTTAGATTCTGCATATCCGCTCTCAAAGACTGATTATCCGCTTCCTTTTCGAGTATATTTTTCTTCTGCTGCTCCAACTCCGCTTGAAGACTCTGGATCTCCGCTCTAAAATGTATAACCGCTTCCTTATCAAGTACGCACTTCTTTTGCTGTGCCAGCTCCGTTCTAATGACCTGAATATTAGTTCCGAGATGTTGAACATCCAAATCCTTGGCAATTTCATTTGTCAACTTTTCTTTCAACTCGTATAAATGAGAATTGATTGAAAGAAGTAATTCCCTTTCATTATATTCGGAAATGTGGGCTCCATTTGAGTACAAAGTAAATGTACTTAATATGAATATTTTATAAAATATATTAAGGAACATTTTGCGACTTTTCTTAACCAAATATCAAAGAAGACTGACTGAATCAGAATTTGACTAGAAGCGATGAAGTGAATTCTAAAATTTAACTTACTGATAGCGATACAATTAACATACTTTAAATGTATATATAATTATATGAATACACATCCGCATTTGTATATTGAATATTTGACCCGATTTGACCCGAGATTCTTGGAATCGTCAGAATTCAGAATTTTCGTTGATCAAACGATGCGAAATTATCAGCATTATGATTCGACCAACAAACTTATAAATCAAGTAAAAAAAGGCTTTTATTTAATTCTCTACTGATCTTTTTCTATAACGACAATTTTTTATTAAATAATTTTATTTTTATACCCTGTGTTTATTGACAATGGTCAAAAGAATAATTTCCGTCATATAAAAACTATAATAATATAAATATATATATATATATATAAATATATATGTTTATATATATAATATAATTCATATTCATTTGATATCATAATAAATTATATTTATTTAATATTTTTTTGTAATTTTAAAAACTTCTTTCTTAGTTTAATCTTTCAGGTAATTCGATGAACGAATAAATAAATTGAAAACAGCACAGATTAATGTATTTAAGTTTTCATTTGTGATTATTTAATCGCCAATTCGATGTTCAGTATCAAAATGATCTTCACTTATTTTAGTTGTAAAAAAATATATTATATATGTATGTATAGAATTTAAGGAATATTTACAATAAACTTAAAAGGTGCTTTTATTTTCTCACATTTGGAGTAACATATTATATATGTACATAAGTTGTATGATATTACAATGAAATGTCTGAATAAGTCGAAGTTACTCTCGGGCAACGTTAATAAAGTAGAGATTGAGAATTCACTTTGTAGGTCGAATCATCATAATGGCTGTTTTAAGGGAGTATGCATCTCCCCGAAAGTGGTACCAATTGACGCCTTTTTCATAGTTATTGTCCTTATACGTCCCCGTCAATTGGCTGCAAGAAATCAAGTTAATTAACGAAGCATTAAGGAAATTATTAACAATACATCTTACCTGAACTGACAAAAAGGATTGCCGTTATACCACCAGGCACCAGAGCCGACAATGGCGCAGTTTATATCCCTCCAATAGTCATTATCCTTATCAAATGTAGTAAATTTAAAGCCACAATGCCAAGTGAGTGAATCCCCAGCTGATCCACTGGCTTCACCCAGAGTGTGTAATTCATATTGTTGACTCTCATCGCCAATTGCGAACTCATCATAAGTCTCGAATCTTTGATCTTCCTCAAAATCCTCAAGAACTACCAATATTTCCTGACGCCTCTCTGCAGTCATCGCATGGATTTTGTCCAAACCTAGGAAATATTCGCCATCAAGATTCCCGAATCCATCCGTCGCAGGATAATCGTCCAACCTCCTTTCCGAGTTTCCGCATCACAGGCAACTTTAAAAGTTTGATTACTAAACTTGGGGATAACTATGTCATAGATCCCACTGGACTTGGCCTCAGTACAATTGTGGTGCTTATCCGACACCTTAACAAGACTATCTAGCAACTTTCCCTGTCGTTCCAACTCTGCTCGAAGAATTTTATTATCCGCTTCCTTATCAAGTATATATTGCTTCTGCTCATCCAACTCTGCTCTAAGATTCTGGATATCTGTTCTAAGCACTTGATTATCAGATCTGAGAGATTGGACAGCTGCTTCCTTTTCGAGTATATACTTTTTCTGGCTTTCCACCTCAGCTCTGAGAGACTCGATAAACACTTGGATATTCCCTCTTATATATTGATTATCCGTTTCCTTGTCGAGTACACAATTCTTCTGTCGTTTGATCTCTGCTCTTATAAATTGTATATCCAAATCCTTGGCAATTTCATTTGTCAACTTTTCTTTCAACTCGGATAATTGAGAATTCATTGAAACAAGCAATTCCCTTTCATTATATTCGGAGATGTTGTGCCCATAAGAGTACACAGTAAATGTACTTAATATGAATATTATATAAAATATATTCTGCAACATGTTGCGACTTTTCTTAACTGAATATTAAACAAGACTGAATGAATCAAAATTTGAGTAGAAGCGATGAAGTGAATCTTAAAATTTGACTTGCTGATAGCGATACGATTTGTATACTTAAATGAATATGTAATTATATGAGTACACATCCGCATTCGTACACAGTATATTAGATTATTCGATTTGACCCGACTTGACCCAAGATTCTTGAAATAGTCCGAATTCCGAATTTTCGTTGATCAAACGATGTGAAATTATCAACATTATGATTCGACAAACAAACTTGTAAATCAAGTAAATGAATAAAGCAAAATACACGCTACTGTTATAAAGAAGAGGCGTTCGTTTAATTCTCGACTGATCTTTTTCTATATCGACAATTTTTTATTAAAAAATTGTATTTTTATACCCTATGTTTATTGACAATGGTCAAACTCGATGTAGTTACATACTCAATATCAGGGATTAAAACCGAAACGAATATCGGTTTCAGTTACGGTTTCGGTTATGTTCGGATTTAGGTTTTCGGTTATAGGTTACGCAAAATCTTTAAATAAAGGTTTCGTAACGGTGAACCGGTTTTCGTATGTTTCGGTTTTGAAATACCGGTACGGTTTCGGTTCACAAAAAAAATATTTCTTTGTAAAAATATAATTATATTAACAATATAATAGTAATTAAAAAGGCATTGCTTTCTTAATGTTTCATTTACACATTTATTTCACATATAAATCAAAATTAAAAATAAAAAATCAAATCAAAAACAAAATACAAAACTAATAACAAAATATCAGAGATCGCAAACAAGACCTATCAGTCGGATAAAATAAAAACAGTTCAAAATTTTTCGCTTTAAATTATTTTTAGCTTTTTTTTTTAATTTTTATAACAAAAATTTATAATAAAACATGCTTTTAAAATTGTATTTTTAAGTTATACCATAACTTTTATTTGCAATTTTTAAAATATTAAATAATAATTAAACTTTTTTTCAGTTTTTATTAAAAAAATTGTAAATAAAAATTTATTTCAAGATGTATGAAAAACCGAAATTAACCCTTTTAAATGAAACGGTTACTATACGGTTATTTCGGTTTACAGAGTTTCGGTTTAAAGGTTTCGGTCAGAGGACAATTTTTTTTTTCGGTTACGGTTTCGGTTACGGTTACAAATTTCAATCGGTTTTTACCGGTTAAAGGTTACGGTTTCGGTTAGGGTTTTAATCCCTGCTCAATATACATTCTGGCAGAGTAAATAAAAAATAAATTAATTGACCATTAATTCTATTTATAGATTTGCATTTAAGTAATGATTGATAAAATTCTTAATATCTTCACTATTCATGGCCCAATCTTGATGAAAGTTGGTGATTCGTTTTTGGGCATGTTCCTTCACCCTTTAGCATAGAAAGAATTTAAAAATTTTTACTTAAAACCCTAAATTAAAGGTGATCTAAGTTTTGTATTATTTACGCCCCACACAGTGGGCGTGGCAAAATTTTAACATCAACTGATATTGCCTGACATAATAAGGAATCTTCATTCCAAATTTGGTGGTCCTAGCTCTTACCATCCCTGAGATCCTTTCGCTTATACGACAATATGGCCATATCGACTCGGCTGTTGATGCTGATCAAGAATATATATACTTTATGGGGTCGGAGATGCTTCCTTCTGCCTGTTACATACTTGTGAGCAAACTTAATATACCCCCAGGGTAAAGAAAAGTTATATGTATAGAGTTTTAGGAATATTTACAATAAACTTAAAAGGTGCTTTTATTTTCTCACATTTGGAGTAAACATATACATACGTATGTACATAAATTGTCCGATATTACAATGAAATGTCTGAATAATAACAAAGGAATCGCTAACACTAATCTCTCAAACAGTCGAAGTTGCTCTCGGGCAACGTTGCGATCGAAAGGGTTAAACAAAGTAGAGATTGAGAATTCACTTTGCAGGTCGAATCATCATTATGGCTGTTTTAAGGGAGTAAGAAAATCCCCGAAATGTTTTCCAATTGACGCCTTTTTGGAAGCGATTGTCCTTATACGTTCCCGTCAATTGGCTGCAAGAAATCAAGTTAATTAACGAAGCATTAAGAAATAAATAGCATTGCATCCTACCTTTTCTGACAATATTTATACCACCAGGCACCAGTGCAGTCAATGGCGCAGTTAAAATGCGAACTAATGTCATTATCCTTATCAAATGTAGTAAATTTCCAGCCTTCATGATATCTTAGTGAGTCCCCAGCTGTTCCATTGGCTTTGCCCAGAATGTGTAATTCATATTGTTGATCTTCGTTGCCAATTAAAAAGTGATCATAATACTCGAATCTTTGATCTCCCTCAAAGTCCTCGAGAAGGACCAATAATTCCTGACTCCTTTCTGCAGTCATCGCATGGATTTTGTCCAAACCTAAGAAATATTCACCATCTAGATTTCCAAATCCGTTTTTATATTCGGTCCAGTTTCGATAAAAGTTGACGCTTCCGTCCAATCGTCGCAGGATAATTGTCCAACCTCCTTCCCGAGTTTCCGCATCACAGGCCACTTTAAAAGTTTGATTACTAAACGTGGGGATAAGTACGTCATGGATTCCACTGGACTTGGCCTCAGAACAATTGTGGTGTTTATCCGTTTCCTTAACAAGTCCATCTACCAACTTTCCTGGTCGTTCCGGCTCTGCTCGCAGAATTTTACTATCCGCTTCCTTATCAAGTATATATTTCTTCTGCTGCTCCAACTCCGCTCGAAGACTCTGAATATCTCTACTAAAAACTTGCATACCTGCTATGAGATTTTGGATAGCCGCTTCCTTTTCGAATATATATTTTTTCTGGCTTTCCACCTCGTTTGTCAACTTTTCCTGTCCCGCCCTAATAAATTGATTATTTTAGGAACATTTTAATATTTATGATTTTTACCTCAATTCGGATAATTGGGAATTTATTGAAAGAAGTAATTCCCTTTCATTATATTCGGAGATGTTGTGCCCATAAGAGTACAAAGTAAATGTACTTAGTATTAATATTATACAAAATATTTTCTGCAACATGTTGCGACTTTTCTTAACTGAATATCAAAGAAGACTGAATGAATCAAAATTTGAGTAGATGCGAAGAAGTGAATTTTAAAATTTGACTTACTGATAGCGATACGATTTGTATACTTTAAATGTATATTACTCTATATATACACATCCGCATTTGATCATTGAATATTAGATTATTTGATTTGACCCGACTTGACCCGAGATTCTTGGAATCGTCCAAATTCCGAATTTTCGTTGAAATTATCAGCATTATGATTCGACAAACAAACTCAAAATCGAGTAAAATAATAAAGCAAAATACTCGCCACAGTAACTGAAAGGTCCGTATTTAATTATCGACTGATCTTCTTTACTGATTACAATATTTGAATTCAATAATTTAATTTCTATAACCTGTGTCCATTGGCAAAGGCCAAACGAATAATTTCCTTCATATATAAAATCTACATAAAAAAAAAAATATATAAAATATAATTCATATTCAGCTAATATCATAAAAAATTATTTATTAAATAATTTTTGGAATTTTCAAATGTTCTTTCGTAGTTTAATCTTTCATGTGTTTTGATGTACAACTATATAAATTGTAAAAAGCACAAATTTAATTCTCAATATGAAAGTGTACTTCACTTTTTTTTAGTTTTTAGTCTTAAAATATATATATTAATTTAATATTATTGAATATTATTATTTCTATTTATTTTTTAATTGTTTTGGAAAACAAGCAAGGAAAATCATAATTACAGCAAACAAGTTATTTGCTTTTTAGCTTTAAATTTTAATAAATTAAATTTTAAATTTGTTCATAAGTTCTGATGAATATTTTATGGACTGTTTTTGGAGCTGACGCTAAAAGAAGTGAATAAATGGAGATCTCAAGACGTGGAACAAGCTGTGACCCAGTGAACCACGTTTGTAATGCTATCAATAATTAAGTGCCGGCTGCCACCTCGACGGACAACAGACAACGGACAAGGGACAAGGGACTGACAACGGATCGCGCCTAGGAGAAGGAGAAGAGAATGGGGACGAGGAAGAGGACGAAGTGAAAAACGCAGACATGGACTGCTTAATAAGCGGCGGCTGCTGCATAAATTTCCACCCAAAAACACAAGAAACGCATATGAAATTTCAATAAGACGCACTCTGAATGCTCTACAAATGACGCTAGACGTTAAATTTAAATGAATTTCTCAGAAATGTAATAAAAATCGATTTTAATATGAAACAAACTTAGAAAAAAGCTAAATTTTTTAAAATAATTTCCAAGGCGAAAAATAAATTGTGTACATTTTAAAGCATCATTTTTGTTAGCTACCCTAAAAGTATTAAAATTTTTTTTAAATATTTGGACTAAAATGAAAATATATTAAGCAGAATCTGTTATGAATTTACTTTTGAAAGATCAATTGCAAAAGGAATCGATTTCCAATCTTAAATTTACTTTTCAATTCATCTCTTACGCGAGAAGTTTGATAAAAATCAGGTGTTGGAATCACATTTAATTAAAATTAATCTACACTGAATTTTGCCCCTTAATAAAACTGAATTTGTTTTCGGAATTTTGCATTTTTATTTTTAAGGGGTTTGAAAGCAACTTGTTAAGAATCTTAAATAATATTGAGCAATCGATTGTTTCATTAAACTATCTTTTAAATAGAATTGATAAGCTATTTTACAGTTTCTGGTTTTTGTTAACAATTTTAAAATAATATTGAACAATCGATTGTTTCTTTAAATTATCTTTGTCTTCTAAATCGAACAAACCTTTAACTTAATGTTTCCCTTGCTTTGAGAAATCTGTTTAATATTATAGAATTATCGATTGGTTTTTTAAACTATTTAGAGTAAACTTTTTTTTAAAATAATCTTAAATAAAATTGAATTATGAATTGTGTCTTTAAACTAATTGACCAACTATTTTATAGTTAAGATGACTCTCAAATAATATTGAATTAACAATTGTTTCTGTTAGTTGTTTAATAAATAGTAATGACAAACCATTCCATAATTTTGTCTTCCCTCAAGTTTAGGGTATTTGTCGAAAACGGCGTTTGTTGTTTTCAATGCGCACGCAATGCAAAAATCTTGTTAAATGCTGGCAACAGGCAATCGAATGGGCCGAATGCAATGAAACTGGGCCCAAAAGGAAACATGTGCAAATGCGCATGCGTAATTATTGAAACAAGTTAATTACTGCGGAGGTGCCTCGTTTGTGGCCAACACGGCCAACTGCCAACTTGCCAACTTGCAACTTGCCAACTTGCAACTGCAACTTCAATTCCGATTCCAATTCCAATTCCAAGTCAGACTTGAGTTTGTGGCACGATCGTTGCGCGGGCGAATAAAATAAAATGCTGAACTTGTCATGGACTTTGTTTCGTTTTTAATATATGCAGCCACATTCCAATCATCCTTTTAAGGATGTTCTTGTCTCGACTCCTGTTGCCTGTTGCCTGTTGCAGCTGCAGCCTCGATCACTTTTCAAGCGTGATCAAAGTGTGAAATGACTTGTTGCTGTCTGTCTGTCCGCTTGTCTTTCTGTCTCTGATCATCGCATACAAATTGCTTGATGCCTTCGATAGCAATCACAATGCTCCCCTTCTCAGTCTCTCTCTCTCTCTCTCTCTCTCTCTCTCTCTCTCTCTCTCTCAATCTATTGCCCGGACTTAATTAAGTTGTTCTTACCTGTGTTCCCAGTAAAAATCTTCTTGAGATCCGCTTTCCCGCTAAATGCGCATCTCCCCATAAAGTCATCGCCGGCATGCCAAAGTGCAGCCTAATGAAATTATGGCTAAGCTCGCATCCAATTACTGCTAAAAACAAGCTAGAAACAGTCGGAAAATGTGTGTTTACAAATGTTGTAAGATATTAAAGATATTTAAAAAAATATATATTAATTTAAAAAAAAAACAAGCTATAAAATAATTTTTTATAGGCGGTAAAATATTTTCTAATATGTTGAGAAACGTTTTTAATTTGCAAAAGTTAATTTAACTTTAAAACTTTTGATAGCCAGACACACTAAAAAAAAAATCAATTTAGAAAAGTTATCTTTGATAGGCAGATATTATTTAAAAATGTTAAAAGACATTAATAATTTTCATACCTGTTAAATTTCGATTAGAATTACTAATCAATTAGATTATTTATTAGAAATTATTGTAGTGATTATATAATTCACTGTTGAAAAATTTGTGATTACGATTAGAAAAAATAAAAAAAAGATCTAAAATTATTACGATTATTCAAAATAATCAGAAAAAATCAAAAATAATCTTTCTGAGTATTTCGAATTATTTTTGATTTTTTCTGATTATTTTGAATAATCGTAATAATTTTAGATTTTTTTTTTATTTTTTCTGTAATTTAAAATGATTTGTTTAATCTAAATAATCTAAAAATTCGAAAATAATCAGAAAAAATAAAAAATAATCCGAAATTCACAGAAAGATTATTTTTGATTATTTTTAATTTTTTCTGATTTTTTTGAATAATTGGAATAATTTTAGATTTTTTTTTATTTTTTCTAATCGAAATCATTAAATAATTAGGCAAAACCCAAAATAATCGTAATTTAATCATTAGTTCGACTTTTCAACAAAAGTAATCTAATTACTAATGATTACTAACCATTATTTAACAGGTATGATAATTTTATATTTAAGTAAACTGATAAATAAATAATAATAAATAAAAAAAAGAGATATAGAGCTAGACACACCAAAATGACCAAAGGCAACTCAAATATATTTTAAAATTTAAAATTTAAAATTTTAAATCACGAATCACAAGATTAACTTGAAAGCTTTAAAATTAAGAAATAATAATAATAATCAAAGGAAGTGAACACATTATCTGTACAATATCAAAACGGTTTTCAAATAAAATTAATAAAATTACACAATTGTCATTGTCTGAAAGAAAATTAGAGACGACAATTGTTTTTTGTTTTTTAAATGGGTTGGGATTATATTATTTTTTTTTAGCTCACAATTTATATGCATTTTTTTTATCATCATATTTTTAAGAAAATGTTTGAAATGTCATAATGACACTGGTTTCTATTATTATTTCCATCACTGTATATATTTCATCGTCCATTGTTATTTCCGTTTCTTACACTCTTGACTTATCGCGCGCTCTCTCTCTGTCTCTCTGTCTGTCACTCTCTTAATATAAATAGCTAAAAAATAAATAAAAATTTGTAGTGATTAGTTTGATTTGGTTTCCACTTCAATTATCTCTATCGGGTTCAGTTGGTTTATCAGGCGTGATTACCCCCGACTAAATACGTCAATCATATTCAATTAAATTCAATTTGTTGCTCTGTTTTTATGCTAGAAACAAACATTAAAATGCCAAGTGACATCATCAAGATTTTAAATCTTTCTATTTTATTTCGATTTCTAATTCAAATCACTCTAAAAATTGTTTATAAATAGTAAAAAAAAATGAAGCACGCGCTTCAATGAACTGCAATCAAAAGGTTAAATTATTTTATTGATTTTGATTGGATTGAAGTTAATTAGCTAATAGAGAATCTCTCTCTCTCTCTCTTTCTCTCGTTAAACGAATGATGATGATGCGACGTCCCACAGGCAGTTGTTTCTGTCCGACTGTCCACTAATTATTCAAGTCCATCGATTAATAATCGACTTAAGAACGCCCTTCGCCACGGTAGTTCCACATTATTTGCATTCTTAATTTGTTCCTAATTAAATATTCATCTTTTGTTCAAAACTCTCGAAGTCGCAGTTTGGAAATATCTCACGCTGTGTCATTTTTATGGCACTTGATTTATTCGAATCTCTCTGATTAATTGAAGCCGACTTGTGTCTAATCATTTTTTTTTTGTAGGAGAAAGTCTACAGTTGAGAGGGAGATGGAGATAGTTAGAGAGAGAGAGAGAGAGATTGCTCCATTAGGGCTCGTTAAACAAAGATGCTCTCTCTCTCTCTCTCTCTAAGTCCGTCCTACATTTGCTACGGTTTATTTTTTTTTTTTTTTCATTTTTATTTTTTACGCTTGAGCCGCATAATTTAATAACCCCGAGACACATGTGGCATGTGCATAAGTCTTTTGGTTTTTTTAACAGTTTATTTCTGCTCCCCCTTCTCTCTCTCTCCCTCTCTCTCTCTGCTTTGTAAGACAAATGGGTTTATTATATGATGTCTGAAATTTATGCGCGCTATTAAATTGTTTATTAAACGGCCGCCTGGCACAAATGGCGAAAATAAATCGCTTTTCACTTTAAAATTAATTCAACTAGTCCCCTCTCATTTTTTGCTCCTCTCTCTCTCTCTCTCTCTCTCGATCAACAGGAGCTGCTGATGAACTCATTTGTCAACGTCGCCTCTTTGCCAAGTGGCAAGTTGAGTTGCCCTGTTCAGACCTCGACCCATCTATTTAATTACCAATATTTTGTTACCAAGTAGCTTGCACATTTACGCGTAATTGCATTGCTTTTGTCCCTCCTCTTTCGTCTCCTCTTTCGTCTCCTACTTCACCTGTTTCTTTCCGGCAGTAAAACTCAACTAAATTCGCAAAAGTTTCAGTTTCAAAATTGCTTTACCTTAATACTAATCTCCAAAAATTTTCAAATCATTTCTAATATTCTCTAAACTAAATAATATGTTTCCAGAAAATATACAAAAATTACATTTATTTTTATTAATTAATGCATTTTTTATTTATATACATATACAATATTTTAAATATTTAATAATCTTGTTAACATTTTCAAAATTATAAATTTCTAGAGATTTAAGACAGTCATAAATATAACATAATCACTTGATAAATTAAAAAAGTTTGATCGTAACTAAATTATTTTAGTTTATTAAATATACTTGCTTATTGCAAAAATAAAAGCCAAAATTTATAGATTTGTTGAAATTAAGTAAAAATTGTAGGCCAACAAATTAAAACTTTTTCAACTGCAACTATAATAAAAAATCTCTAGAGATTAATGCACACAACACAATAAATAGTACTAAGCTTTATATGAAACTTTCTTAATATATTTAATAACTTAAAATGTATTTTAAAAATTCATAATTTTTACTACTTTTGATATTACTTGGCAGTAAATTTAATAAGTTCGTATCTCACATTAACACATCGTTATAAAAAAACACAAAAAAAATTGGCGTAACCTTAATAATTTTAAATCATTCTCGAAGTGTTTCTAGTATCCTCTAAACTGAATAATATGTTTCCAGAAATTATACAAAAAATTACATTTATTTTTATTAATTAATGCATTTTTTATTTATGTATATTTTACATAAATAATAATCTTGTTAACATTTTCTAATAAATTAAATATCTTAGAAATGCAGTTGTCATAAAAATCTCTAGAGATTTATGGCACACATCACAATAAATAGTACTAAGCTTTAAATGAAACTTTCTTAATATATTTAATAACTTAAAAATTCATCATTTTTACTACTTTTGATTTTACTTGGCAGTAAATTTAATTAGTTCGTATCTCACATCAACACATCGTTATAATAAAAAACAAAGCAAATTTGCGCAACTTTAATAATCTCAAATCATTCTCAAAGTATTTCTAAAATACTCTAAGCTGCATAAATTCATTAGAGCTTTAATAAATTGAAGAGGCTTAATATAAATTAAATTTATTAACGTTAGCTAATGAATTTTTATGTTATGTTAATTAAACGCATATTTAATAATTTTGTTAAATCTCTTTCAAATGCAATTATCATAAAAATCTGTAAAGATTTATGACAAACATCACAATAAATACGCTTGAAACTCCTAATTAAACTTACTAAATATATTTGATATCGTGTAATGATTATTAAAGATGCATAATTTTTTACAACATAAGTATGATATTAATTGACAGTAGATTTAATTAGTTTGTATCGCAGCTGGTTGGAAGACAGAAGTTGAAGACACGTCGTTTGTTCGTTTTTATGGGATTTTTACTGTATTCGCTGGCGTCGAGTGTCTCGAGTGTACAAATATTAAACGGAAGCCGAGCTTAGTGCGAAATTCAATTTGCGAATCGCTTGGGAAACTGGAAAACGCCAGCAACAACAAAAAAAACATTGAATGACTTACGGACAGAGGGACAGACTGACGGACTGAGAGACTGACGGACTGAGAGAGGCTTCGAATATGAAATTTACATTCATTAGCTCGTTATCAATCTTAAGGCGGTTCGCAGTCATCTTTAGGCACTTACAGTGACAGACAAGATAATAGAAACGACAGTCATTTTGATATTCAAATACTTATGAATAAACATGAATATAAAATCTCGTTTTGTTTAATTTGGAACATTATTAAACAGATATAAAACATGGGACGCACAGAAAAAAAAACCGGGATATTTAGCCCGGATTCAATCCGAAACGATGTCAGAAGTGGGGTAATCTCGGATTTTCTTAAACCAAGTATGAAATACTTGATTTTTTCAATCCCGAATTCAATCCTGAAATTCTTAAATTCAGGCTTAAAAAAATGTGGATGTTTTTTGTTACATTTAAGTTTTTTTTTAACCCTTTTTTTAAATATTTTTTTTTTTTAATTTTTTTTTAATTTTTTTTCTAATTTTTTTTTTTATAGTTTTTTTATTAAATTATTTTGTATTTATTTTCCTTTTTTTTTAATTGACGGTGGGAATCGAACCCAGGTTTTTTTTAAACAGGTCGGTTTAAACTCTAACCACTGAGCCACCGAACCAGTTGAAGTGAGAAAGGCCGAGAGAGAATAAAGTAATTTAGGCTTATTTTCCCATTTTTATTCCGATATAGGCTTGATTGTTCAGCTTAATCCTGAACACATACTTAAAAAATGCAGCCTTAAACTAAGTATGTTCGGCTTGATTTTAGAATGGTTTTTTTTTTTTTGTGTACGAGCTCATAATGCTGCCTGCGTCGCAGTCGACGCACGTACAGAGAGAGAGAATACGTGTGTTCTATAAATAGCACATTCGACAGCTTGCTCTCTCACGACGCGTGTGTTCGGCTGTTTGTTCTCTCACGAATAGGGATGGCAAAAAAAATGTATTAATCGATTATTGAATCATATGATTAATTTAAGCCACGCGATTATTAATTGCAATTAATCGACGAAAAATAAAAATAATCGATTAATCAAATGATTAATTTTTGTTAAAGTTTTTTAAAATATTGTGTAATGCAATGCCATTGTATAGCAACAAAAATTAAGAACAATAATAAAATGCCCAAAAAAATATAAATACAGCTCACAGCTTAAAGTATGCAGGTCAAATTTTGATATTTAAAGCTTATTTGAGCCGTTATCGTTAACATTATAAATATTTTCATCAATGGAAAGGTCATTTAAATTTCGTTTGAATGACACAAAACTTTCTCGAAAATTTCAAATTTATGTAAAAGTCTACTTTTTCAACTTTTTTCCTCGATTTTTCACAAAAAATATTTTGATGCAGAAAATTTTGTTAAACAATTCTAAGAAAAACTGCAAAAAAAAATTTTCAAAAAAATTTTTGCTACTTTTTTTTTGGAATAAAATCTCCATGTGTGTTTCCCTAAAAAAATTTTGGCAGCGACGCGATTATTTGATCGAATAATCGATTAGTGTTTCAATTAATCGCAACACATTTTACGATACAATTAAATCGCCAATGGAAGCAAAATAATCGATTATTGTGTATCATATGATTAATCGTGCCATCCCTACTCACGAAGCATCTGATCGGCTGATCCTTTTCGATGTCAGTTGAGCTGAGCTGCGTTCAATGAGGAGAGACCGTACAGCGCTAGACTTTTATCATACACTGTAACTGATGCTTTGCTCTCTTTACGTCGCCAACTGCAACGATGCGACATTTCGAATATGCTTTCATTTAATTTTTTCAGTGTAAAGCAGTAAAACGTTTCCCACTACCGCAATCTTTGATTGTGAAAGCTTAGACAACATTGGTATAAAGTAAAAATAAAAATTATGAAACTTAAAAAGAAATTTTTTTTCCGCAGCAATTTTAAAAATTCAAAATAAAAAATTAATGATCGTTTCTATGACTTTGTCCATCACTGTATGACGCCCAACTTGCCGCTTGCCACATGCGGCCAGCTATAAAATTTGAAACTAATTACAAAAAGTAATTAATAGTGAGCTCAGCTCTTTTAATGCTGCGCCGGCGCCGAATCGACGCTCGGTCGTCGATTGTCGATTGCCGATTGCCGACTGTCGATTGTCGGTCGTCGTTCATCGTTCATCGTAATTGGAGGCCACCTTCTGCAGCCCAGGGAAATACTCATAAGCGTTTCGCAATGGCGGCGTGAAATCAATAAATTAATATACGACAAGTTACAGCAGGCACTGTCAGCGATAACGAATACTGAATACCCTACACAATTGAACGCACTGATCGGCTGTTGATACTGATCAAGTATGTATATACTTTCACAAAACCATTTAACCCTTCGTTGCCCCTTTTTTGTGGCCATTGAACAATGTTATCAAAGTAAAATTATTTAGTTAAAATATTGTAATCATTAAAAGATCAGTCGAGAATTAAATAGAAGCCTCTTCTTAATAACAGTGCCGAGTATTTTATTCTATAGTTTTACTTGACTTACAAGTTTGTTTGTCAAATCATAATGCTGATAATTTCACATCGTTTGATCAACGAAATTTCGGAATTCGGACGATTCCAAAAATCTCGGATCAAGTCGGGTCAAATCAAATAATCTAATATTCTGTGTACGAATGCGGATGTGTTTATATATTATTATATAGATTGAAGGTATGTCAATCGTATCGCTATCAGCAAGTCAAATTTTAAGATTCACTTCATCGCTTCTACTCAAATTCAGATTCATTCAGTCTTGTTTAATATTCAGTTAAGAAAAGTCGCAAAATGTTCCAGAATATATTTTATACAATATTCATATTAAGTACATTTACTGTGTACTCTTATGGAGACAACATTTCCGAGTATAATGAAAGGGAATTACTTCTTTCAATCAATTCTCAATTAACCGAGTTGAAAGAAAAGTTGACAAATGAAATTGCTAAGGATTTGGATGTTCAACATCTCGGAACGAATATTCAGGTTATTAGGACGGAGCTGGCACAGCAAAAGAAGTGCGTACTTGATAAGGAAGCGGTTATACATTTGAGAGCGGATATCCAGAGTCTTCAAGCGGAGTTGGAGCAGCAGAAGAAAAATATACTCGAAAAGGAAGCGGATAATCAGTCTTTAAGAGCGGATATCCAGAAGCTTAGAGCGGAGTTGGAGCAGCAGAAGAAGTTCGTACTTGATAAAGAATCAGATAATCAAATTCTTCGAGCAGAGCTGGTAAGACAGGGCAAGCTGAAAAACGGACTTGTTAAGGAATCGGATCAGTTGAATTCCACGTCGTCCCTCCGCAATTGTGTCGAAGCCAAGTCCAGTGGGATCCATGACGTACTTATCCCCAACTTTAGTAATCAAAGTTTTAAAGTTGCCTGTGATGCGGAAACTCAGGATGGAGGTTGGACGATTATCCTGCGACGGATGGACGGAAGCGTCAACTTTAATCGCAGCTGGACCGAATATAAAAATGGATTTGGAAATCTAGATGGCGAATATTTCTTAGGTTTGGACAAAATCCACGCGATGACTGCAGAAAGACCTCAAGAGTTACTGGTCCTTCTCGAGGACTTTGAGGGAGTGCAAGCATTCGAGACTTATGATGAGTTTGCAATTGGCGATGAGGGTCAAAAATATGAACTACACACTCTGGGCAGAGCCAGTGGAACAGCTAGGGATTCACTCGATTATCATCGAGGCAATAAATTTTCTACATTTGATAAGGATAATGACTACGGGAATGGAGGACAATGCGTCTTTCTCCACACTGGTGGCTGGTGGTATGGTGGATTCTTTTGTCAGCGCAGGTTAGATGTAATGCTAATTATTTCTGAGAGCTTCGTTAATTAACTTGAATCCTTGCAGCCAATTGACGGGGACGTACAAGGACAATGGCTACGAAAAAGGCGTCAGTTGGGTCACCTTTCGGGGACACTCTTACTCCCTCAAAACAGCCATAATGATGATAAGGCCTAAAAAGTGAATTCTAAGTCTGTATTATATTCAAATCTTTCGATTCCAAAGTTGGCTTGGCCTTTAAATTTGTTCAACATTTCAATTTTGTTTTAATTTTTCATTAAAATAATGTTTTGTCTCAAGACATCGATTTTCTATTTCTATCAAAATTTTAAATCAAAAAAGAATATATAACAAAAATTTCAGCACTTTTCCCCCTCATTCGTTTTTTTTCGGTTATTTTGTCATTCAATTCAATCTGCCTTTTTTGAATGTGAAGTTTTCGGCTTGAATTCATTCATTCAATTCATTCATTTCATTGTGAGACGAAGCCGAACTCATTTAATTCATTTGAGCATGAATGTCTAATATCAAAGTATCAAATACGTATAAAACAACATTAAATAGTTGATTCTGAGACGCTTAAATTTGTTGTATAGAATCATGTTAAAATAAATAATAAATTGCATTTTCATGTTCCACAATTCCTTCAAATATTTCCCTTTTCAACAACTTAACTTTTAAGCACTCAACAAATGTGTTAAAATTGTTCTTATAATTAAGATTTTCTTATTTGTGGGCCATACAGACGAACCTACATACCAAGTTTGGAGTCACTAGCTCTTATAGTCTCTGAGCTCTAGGGGCTATTACAGACGGACAGACGGACATGG
Organism: Drosophila recens; assembly: GCA_037043495.1. Lineage (NCBI taxonomy): Eukaryota > Metazoa > Arthropoda > Insecta > Diptera > Drosophilidae > Drosophila > Drosophila recens. The sequence continues at coordinate 21,174 of JBAMBJ010001235.1, read as the reverse complement.
ATATAAGGCTGTTGATGCTGATCAAAAATAAATATACTTTATGGGGTCGGAGATGCTTCCTTCTGCCTGTTACATACTTCACACAAATCCATTATACCCTTTTTGACTATATTCAATGGGCAAAAGTTATAAGATAATAATAGTATAGTATTTTAGTCATTATAAAAGATCAGTCGAGAATTAAATTCGGTTCTCTAAGTAACAGTAGCGGGTATTTTGCTTTATTCTTTTACTTGATTTAGTAGTTTGTGTGTCGAATCATAATTTTGATAATTTCGCATCGTATGATCAACTAAAATTCAGAATTCGGAAGATTTCAAGAGTCACGGGTCAAATCGGGTCAAATCAAATAATCTAACAAACAATGTACAAATGTGAGTGTGTATATTTATAATTATATATACATTTAAAGAATACAAATCGTATCGCTAACAGTAAGTCAAATTTTGAAATTCACTTCATCGCTTCTACTCAAATTTTGATTCATTCAGTCTTATTAAATATTCAGTTAAGAAAAGTCGCAAAATGTTGCACCAAATAATTTGTATAAGCTTCGTAGTATTTTCAATAATTTCATTAAATTCATTTTCTAATGGAGTTTCACACTCTCCTTCTAATGAGACGAGTTCACTTCAGGATTTGGATGTTCAACGTGGGCTTAACCCACAGAATTGTGCTGAGGCCAAGCTTAGTGGAATCTATGACATACTTATTCCCACGTTTAGCAATCAAACTTTTAAAGTGGCCTGTGATGCTGAAACTCGGGAAGGAGGTTGGACAATTATCCTGCGACGGATGGATGGAAGCGTTAACTTTTATCGGAACTGGACGGAGTATAGAAATGGATTTGGAAATCTAGATGGCGAATATTTCCTAGGCTTGGACAAGATTCATGCGATGACTGCAGATAGACCTCAAGAGTTACTGGTCCTTCTCGAGGACTTTGAGGGAGTGCAAGCATTCGAGACTTATGATGGGTTTGCAATTGGCGATGAGAGTGATCAATATGTCTTACACGGTCTGGGTGAAGCCAATGGAACAGCTGGAGATTCACTCACAATTCATCAAAGCATGCGATTCTCTACATTTGATCAGGATAATGACGTATGGGACGAAGTAAACTGCGCCATTCGCGGCACTGGTGCCTGGTGGTATGGCACCCAAACATCTTTTTGTCATCTCAGGTAGGATGTAAAGTTAATTATTTCTTAGAGCTTCGTTAACTAACTTGAATTTTTACAGCCAATTGACGGGAACGTATAACGGAACGGACACTGACTGGGACAGAGGCGTCAATTGGGATTCCTTTCGGAAACGGAATTACTCCCTCAAAACAGCCATTATGATGATAAGACCTAAAAAGTGATAATAAGTATAAAACAACAAAAAATAGTTGATTCTGAGACGTTTGAATTTGTTGTACAAAATCATGTTAAAATAAATTAAAAATTGCATTTTCATGTTCCACAATTCCTTCAAGTATTTCCTTTATCAACAACTTAACTTTCAGTCACTCAACAAATGTGTTGTACAATTTGTTGGACTCCCTTTGGTAGGGTATTAACAATATACGAGTTATGAGTATATATGTACAAACCATAAGGCAAAGTCGTAAATTGAAGCAGCGGTGACATCAGTAGCCAACACGGACATCGAGTCATGGTTATGGGTTGTGTGATGTGGAAATGAGTTGGAAATGGAAATGCACAGAAGCAATGGACCATGGAGGGAATGGAGAGAATGGAGAGAACAGAGTGAACATCGATTTACAAGTCAATAAAATCAATTTGGGTGCTGGGAACAAACACAAATTGCCGACAGGACAAATTGGGATATTACTTAGGATAGCGCACATGCCGCAGCACCAATTATAATTCTAACGATAGCCAAAGGATGTTTCTTTCCCCCTTCCCTCCCTGCTTCCCTCAAAAAAAGCCGACCTCTAATTAATCAATTATAAAACAAACGAATTTGATGCGATGATAGGTAGAGAAACGAGGGGAAACAGAGAGAGAAAAGTGAGGATCAAGCAGAAGGGATAAATGTAGTTTGTGAGTTGAACACACACTCACACACTCACACACACACACACGCACACACACAATCACACACCTTTAACTTGGTTCTAACATCTGCTTTTTGAATGGTCAGCTCTGTGGTCAATGTTAGATAACTGGAAACAGAAGCGAGTCCTCAAATGGTCGAATATTTGCTAAAGTTATTAACAAATTATTTTTACTGATTAACATTTTAATATAACTACAAAAATGTTTAAAAACAGAGATGTCAAGTATTTTCATTTAATAATTGTGTTAAGATCTAGATAAATTTTAAAAAGATCTTGGAACCTATGGACAATAAAGGATTGGAAAAAATAAAACAAACTAGACTTCTTCTTTGTCATAAATAAAATGTATTTCATTTTCATAATTTGTACTTAAAACGCATTTATCAATGTTTTAAAATGAAACAAAACAACGAGATTCTATATTCATACGCAGCTTTTTAGACCCCGTACTTTAAAAAAGTAAAGGGGTCTATTAACTTTGTCACAAAAAAAATGTGCGTAACAGGCAGAAGGAGGCGTGGCAGACCCCATAAAGTGTATATATTCTTAATCAGCATCAACAGCCGAGTCGATATAGCCATGTCCGACTGTCCGTCTGTCTGTCCGTCTGTCCGTCTGTCCGTCTGTAAGAGCGCCTAGATCCCAGAGACTATAAGAGCTAGAGACTCCAAACTTGGTATGTAGGTTCGTTTATATTGCAAGCAGATCAAGTTTGTTTTAGATTTTGGATCGGACCACTATATCATATAGCTCCCATAGAAACAATCTGTTGAAAATCAAGTATTAGTATGGAAAACTTTTTTGTTGTTTGAGATATTTCAACCAAACTGACAGAATATGCATAGAAGATGGTCCCATACATACTGACCAAATTTGATTGAAATCGGATTACTATATCATATAGCTGCCATAGGAACGATCAGTCCAAATAAAGTCTCAGTATGAAAATCTTTTTGTTGTTTGAGATATCTTTATAACAAGTACGGGGTCTCCGACAGTCGAGTACCGCTCGACTGTAGCACCGCCGACTAGTTTATAATATTTTTAAAAATTTACTTAAAGGATCTAAATGACTCTCGATTTTATTATTTTTTCCATAACTGTATTATCATTAAATTATTAGGTTTAGAAAACTTTCATTACTCGAACTTCTATAACTCGAATTTCTCTCTAACTTGAGCTAAATGAGTGACACTAAAATTAATAAACTTAGGAAAAATAACTTTACAAGTCGAATATCTCCGTAACTCGAACCTATTCTCTGGATAATGGTGATTTGAGTTAACCCATTAACGGCTAATGGGTATTTAAATACCCAAAAAAGTATTGACACTTTAAAAATTCTAGCTCGGGGCATGTGAGAGATATCGAAACAAAATTTATTTCATAGTAAAGAAAAATAATAAAAATATAAGTATAAAATTTGAACAGTTTAGTTATCCTTGTTATACTTGTAGTTTTTTACAGGTGAATATCTAGCTATTTTTCTGCATACAAAATGTTATCGAAAATAGCTTAAAAATGTATAAAAATCGAAAAAATTAAATTTGAAGATAAAAATTTTTTTTTTGTTTCTTTCAACTTCTATGGTCTTCTAGGCACACATTTCCAAATTTCGTCAAAATCGTACCAGCCGATCTATGGGCAGCCATTAATGGGTTAAGGAAGTTCGACTGTATCTACTTAATACACCATATTTACAAATTTTAAAGTTTATTAAATACACAAATGCACCATTTTTATATGGTGAGTATCTTTGAAATAGTTAAAATACCCTGCAATAGAGTACAGGGATAAGAAAAATATTTAAAAACGTAATATAACAAGTATTTGTTTTATCAGTAAATCAACATATTCGAAAAAGCTGCTTTCTATCAGCTTTACCTTATTTAAATATATTTACTTTAGCTCAATTTCACTTTATAAATTTATGAAACGATTTTTGAATAACTGAATTATGTTTTAGCTACCTAAGCTCAAGTTTGTGCTTAAACTTGGACGGAGTTTGAGATATCTTAACCAAACTGACAGAATATGACAGGATAGTCTCATACATCCTGACCAAAGTTGGTTGAAATCAGACCACTATATCATATAACTGCCATTTTAAAGATTGATCGAAAATATAGATTTAGTTCGACACTTTTTGGAGATATGTATGTATCTCAACCGAACTCACAGTTTGAGAATATTCTATTTTCGAATTTGGTTTAAATCGGCTCATTAAATCATACATATGTACATCATACTCGCCTGTAGCCGCAAGCAAAGCGAGCAGGGAGCGGAGCCCCCTTGTTATTTTATATTTTTATTTTATATGAATTATAAATAAATAATAAATAAAATTATTTTATTAAACATTTTCTTTCATTAAAAAAGATCAGTCGAGCATTAAAAACGGGCCTTAAAGTAACAGTGGCGAGTATTTTATTTTATAGTTTTACGTGATTTACAAGTTTGTTTGTCGAATCATATTGCTGATAATTTCGCATCGTATGATCAACGAAATTTCGGAATTCGGACTATTTCAAGAATCTCGGGTCAAGTCGGGTCAAATCAAATAATCTAGTATACTGTGTACGAATGCGGATGTGTTTATATATTATTATATAGATTGAAAGTATGTCAATCGTATCGCTATCAGCAAGTCAAATTTTAAAATTCACTTCTTCGCTTCCACTCAAATTTTGATTCGTTCAGTCTTGTTTAATATTCAGTTAAGAAAAGTCGCAACATGTTTCAGAAAATATTTTGTATTATATTCATATTAAGTACATTTACTATGTACTCTTATGGAGACAACATTTCCGAGTATAATGAAAGGGATTTACTTTTTTCAATCAATTCTCATTTATACGAGTTGAGGTAAGAATTATAAATATTGAATTTTTCCTAAACTAATCAATTTATTAGGGCGGGACAGGAAAAGTTGACTACTGAAGTTGCCAAGGATTCGGATATACAATTTATTAGAGCAGAGATCGAACGACAGAAGAATATGCAAAGTCTAAGGGCGGAGTTGGAAAACCAGAAACAATATGTACTCGAAAAGGAAGCAGCGATCCAATCTCTCAGGGCTGATATTCAAGTGTTAAGAGAGGATTTGGAACAACAAAAGAAGTGCGTAATTGACAAGGAAGCGGATATCCAATCCTTAAGGGCGGACCTAGAAAAGCAGAACAAAGATGCCCTTCAGAAGGAGTCGCATATCCAATCCCTGACGGCGGAGCTGGAACAACAGAGAAAGTTGGTAGAAAGACTTGTCAATGAATCGGATAAAAACAGTTGGTTCTTTAACCCACACAATTGTACTGAGGCCAAGTCCAGTGGGATCCATGACGTACTTATTCCCAAGTTTAGTAATCAAACTTTTAAAGTGGCCTGTGATGCTGAAACTCGGGAAGGAGGCTGGACGATTATCCTGCGACGATTGGATGGAAGCGTCAACTTTTATCGAAACTGGACTGAGTATAAAAATGGATTCGGGAATCTTGATGGCGAATATTTCCTAGGTTTGGACAAAATCCATGCGATGACTGCAGAAAGACGTCAGGAATTATTGGTACTTTTAGAGGATTTCTGGGGAGTTAAAAAGTTCGAGACTTATGACGAATTTGCAATTGGCAACGAGGTTCAACAATATGAATTACACACTCTGGGCAGAGCCAGTGGAACAGCTGGGGATTGGCTTGATTATCATCGTGGCAGAAAATTTTCTACATTTGATAAGGATAATGACAATTGGGACGAAGATAACTGCGCCATTGACTGCACTGGTGCCTGGTGGTATAACGATTGTCATCACAGGTAGGATGTAATGTTAATTATTTCTTAGAGCTTCGTTAATTAACTTGATTTCTTACAGCCAATTGACGGGGACGTTTAAAGACCCAGATTTCGGCAAAGGCATCAATTGGGGATGGGAATACTACATTAAAACAGCCGTTATGATGATAAGACCTAAAAAGTGAATTCACAGTCTGTAATAGATTTTACCCTTCGACTGTTTAAGAGATGACTGTAAACGATTCCGTTGATTTTATGCAGATGATTCATTGTAATATCGGACAATATATATGTTCACTACAAATGTGAGAAACTAAAAGCACATTTCAAGTTTATTTGTCAAAGTTATACTTACAGTTTGTCAAGTAATTGTTTGCAAAGCCTTAAAAATGTAATATTTCGACTTTAAATAAGAAAATAATAGCTTATTATATATATTTGGAAAGGTCATTTAATTTTCGTTCAAATGATGCAAAAATTTCCTTAACCCATTAAGTACCCATTAAAATATTCGAATTTTAAAAAAGGTCTACTTTTTCAACTTTTTTCCTTGATTTTTTCCAAAAAATGTTGGGATGCAAAAAAATTCTGGAAACAATTCTAAGAGTAACTGCAAAAAAAAATTTGCAAAAATATTTTTGCTAGTATTTTTTAGAATTTTTTGAAAACTGAAAAAAAGGCACTTTTTGCATGAAAACGAGGAAAAATGGGTTAAAATGGTCATTTTTAGGATTTTCAAACAATTTTAAAAAATACTAGCAAAAATATTTTTGAAAATTTTTTTTTGCAGTTACTCTTAGAATTGTTTCCAGAATTTTTTTGCATCCCAACATTTTTTGGAAAAAATCGAGGAAAAAAGTTGAAAAAGTAGACCTTTTTTAAAATTCGAATATTTTAATGGGTACTTAATGGGTTAAGGAAATTTTTGCATCATTTGAACGAAAATTAAATGACCTTTCCAAATATATATAATAAGCTATTATTTTCTTATTTAAAGTCGAAATATTACATTTTTAAGGCTTTGCAAACAATTACTTGACAAACTGTATGTATACTATAGAATGGAGTTGCCTCATAGAACGTTTTGTTGTGAAAATCAGAAGACGTTCTTAAATGATTAATTTTTCAAATATTCAAAATTTAAAAGTTCTCGCATAAAAAAGTTTAATTTTTGTAAAATTTATGTAACTATCAAAGTATGGCGACTTTAAATTTTTGCTAAATACTTATATACTACAGGGAAATGGTTGGGGTCGAAAGGGTTATAGGCTATTTAACTATATTGATGTTTATTATATAAATCAAAAATAATGATTAAATTTTATAGTTTTTCTTTTGATTTTTTTAATGTAAATTATTTTGTTATCTTCCTGATAACCAAATTTACACATGTTGAAAATTTGGAATGTTTATCTTGAGTATTAACAAAGATATTCTAAAAAGACTTTTATAAACAATTTTAAATTATAAAAGTCTTTAAAGCCTTATATGTTTTCAATTCAAAAAAATAATAGTTAAATGAAAATTTTATTTTTTTTTCTCACTAACAAAGACTTTTGAGACTTTCATTTTGATTGATGTATTGATGTATTTGATGTATTTTAAGCAAAAATCGCATTAGTCCTTATCAGGCGTGCTACAAAATGACAAGTGAAATCGAATTCAGAGAAAAGCAATTCCACTTCGAAAATTTCTCCGTGCCATAGAGCTTCGAGTAATTTATTGTTTTTAGCATGTTCACCAACCTTTTCGAACTAGGCTGATAGGGTTGGCCCCTTCCCAGATTAAATTTTCCAAGGGTTTGTTTAGCAACTTTTTTAAGTTTATCATTGCAGAATAGAAGGACTTTATTTTATTTCTTCTTTAATTAATATTATTAAATTTATTTATAAAATAATTGATATTGTGTAGCTTAAATAAATTTAAAAGTTATGGGCAAACAATAAAAGTTACTCGACAGCTCTAAATTCAAAAATTCGGACAAAAAATGTGACATTATTCTCATGGCATCGGATGCCAGTGAATTGAGCGATGATTTCGTTTCACCCAAAATTGTTCAGGTGATTGGACTGTGGCACGGAGAAATGAAATTGACGTGAAATTCAAGTGGACGAGATTTCTGTTCCTGCATTTTACATTTACTCTGCCTGAATGTACAACGAGTATGTTTATCGAGTTTGCCAGCATCAGTCCAAGCAGCGGAGTGGTGGAGGTGATAAGTACTCGGCGAGCAAAACAGGAGACCGGGGTTCGAATCTCGGTCCGGTCGATGCGGATAAAATATTTTTTGTTTACTCGAATTTTTAGTCTGATGTTAGAGACTCGCGCCCGTGCTTTTTTAAAATTTAAAGATATCGTGCAAATTGTTTCCAATCATTTATATCATATAAGTATTTTTTTAGGCTGCCCCAGGAACGATATCCAAATAATTAAGGATTAGTAGGAGAATTGCATGGGCATCAAATCTTCGGCATGCCGATGCCTAGGCCCAGGGTATATTACTGTCGAGTGCACTCGACTCTTCTGCTTGTTTATTTGATTACAGAGAGAGTTGAAGCTATTTTCTTCCTCTGCGACCCCATCAATTTCCCAAGGGTAACTCAAATACAAAATTTGCTTATCGACTTCAGAGATCTTTTAAAATCAGCTGCAATTCGAGCTGGTCAGCGTACAAATTATATTTAATTTACTCAAAGCACGTTGAATGCGAACGAGATAAACTTTAATAATTTTAATTGACGCACATTAAACTGAAATTATCCAAAAAACGAAAAATAATCAAAAATAAAATAACATTAATTTGCAAAAACAAAACAAAAAGGCGCAAAATGAAAGCCGAAAACAAAACGAAAACTGGAAAAACTAAAGTTGGAACTGAAACTGAAACTAGCAATGTGGCAATTAAGTTGAATCCCACTTTCCTCCTTTCCCCTTCTCCTTGTCTCTCTCCTGACTGCTGCCTTGATACACGCACTAATTATCAAAGCATTTTTCATTTTTATTCCATAGATGGTTATACTATGTGAGTGTGTGTGTGTGTTAATGAGTGTGTGTGTGTGTTTTCATGTTTTCCACAATTAGATTTACGAACAAATGAAATTACCGCGCTTTCGTTTTAATTGTTGGATGTTTATTGAATGGTCAGGAATTCTGCTATATTCGGGTAACTGAGGTAGTAACATATTCCGTAGCTCAGTTAATATCCAACTGGGTAACTAGGGCTATAACAAAGTAAGTAGCCGAAAAATCAACCTATTGGAGAGCTGAAATTGCAACTGACTGTAGTATGGTATTTAAAAAGTAATAAAAAATAATACACAGAAAAAAGAGTGTATTCTAGAATTCAACATTAAAATTCTTGTTTTTAGTGTGAATTTTTTTAATTAGGTGCTCAGAATTTTATTATATTATAAAAAATACTTAGTAATAAAAATAAATAATAAGAATATTAACACAAAATGCGGATAAAATGGCATTAAAATGGTAAAAAAAAAAAAAAAAAGTTGCTGAAAAATAACTATAAAACCCCGATAATGAAATTACCAAAAAATGATACCCCGATAACAATAAGGAGCAAGAGTCTATAAATATTAACTTAATCAACTATTTTGTATTTGTATGTATTTCAATAAAATCTATTAATTTTTAACAATTAAAGTCGTTTAAAAACTGCAAAGCATGAATTAAAATTACATTTTTCAAAGGAATAAAGTTTTAATGCGGAATTGTTTACAAACTGTTTATTAAAACCTACTTCATCAAAATCGATTAATTTTAAACAAAGTCGTGAGACTTTGAAATGTATCAAAAATTAACTTTGAAAAAACTAGTTAAAATTTTTCAAATTAATAAAGAGGTCAGACAATGTGCATTAAGACATACTTGTAGTTAATCAAATTTGTTTGCTTTAGACAAAATTACAAGACCTCGAAATGTTCTTTAAATAAATATCAATTAGAGATAATAAAAAAGTGCATGAAAATTCCCAAAAAAGTAACCAAAGTTCTGTTTAAAAATTCCGAGACAGTAGCTTAGGTATTTTCCTACTGGGTGACATATTTACATATTTCAAAAAAATGTCAATTAGAAATAGGAAAATAAAATCTTGAGAAAATACCCAAAAAAGTAATCAAAGTTTTGATCAAAAATCCACCCGAGACAGTAGATGTGGGAAAGCTGAGATATTTTCCGACTGGGTAACATATTTACATATCTATTTCGATAGAATGTCAATCAAAGATAGTAAAAAAAATATAAGATAATACCCAAATAAATAACCAAAGTTTTCCTCTAAAATCCACCCGAGGCTGAAGTATTTACCGACTGGGTCACTTTTTTACATATTTCGATAAAATGTCAATTAGAAATAGGAAAATAAAATCTTAAGAGAATTCCCATAAAAGTAACCAACGTTTTGCCCAAAACTCCACCCGAGGCAGTAGCTGTGGGAAAGCTGAGCTATTTTCCGACTGGGTAAATCGCGAACACATTTTCGGTTAGTCGGTAAATTGATGTAGTCAAAGTAGTCAAAGTAGTCGGGTAATCGACAGTCGGTTACTCCCTCGCCCGCTTATACATATTCAGTGTACAGTCGCTTATCGTTGGCCGGGAATCTGTTGGCGATTATGGCTTGCATAAACCAGTTAATAACGCGCTTCCGCTTAAGTCAATTTGTTTTTGTTTTTTTTTTTTGTTGCCCACGAAAATTGAGTGAAAATGCAGTTGAAAATGTCGCCGTCGTAATGAAAGCAAGACAAATTGTCGTATCAAATTACCCCAAAGTTTGTTAGGCGGGGCCAAATGTCAAAGTGAAATGTGAGGGACACTCTTTATATATATAGATATATATATACATACATATGTATATATGTAGCTTTACCTGTTAGTTGCCCTCCCTCTCGGTCTTTCAGGGTGATTATGTCACACGCCTGCCTCATTTTGTCACAGAAACGCAACCATTGGTAATTGAATTAATGTTGGCCCGTTTCAGCCTGGCTCTTTCGGATTGGTATTTATTTTTGTACACTTTGGTGTACTTTGCTTATACAGTGATGGTCAAAATTATAGAAATCAAGGTAAAAGTTACGATTTTAATTAGACTAGAATTTTTGGGTTTGGGTTTCTTAACGTTTACCGGTTATTTGTTTGTTTTGGTTACGAATCTTTACAAAAATATGAAAATATAAAAACTAAAATTCAAAAAAAGATTTTCCTATTCAATAAGATTTACATTCAAATTAAACATAAAAATCCAAAATTAGATTTTAAAATGTCGATTGCACAACTTAATTTAGCGATTGAACAGAAACTAACTAACATGAATCGGTTACTAAACGGTTATTTCCGTTTGGGTACTTTCCGGTTTTCTGTCGTGGCTTAATAAAAAAGTTTTGGTACACAGAAAAAAAAATCGGGGATATTTAGTCCAAATTCAATCCGAAACGATGTCAGAAGTGGGGTAATCTCCGAAATTTTCTTAAACCAAGTATGAAATACTTGATTTTTTCAATACCGAATTTAATCCGAACCCAGATTTTTTTCAAACTGGAGTCGGCGACTCTAACTATTGAGCCACCGGACCGGTTGAAATGAGAGACGCCGAGAGAGAATTTTCCTCTTGATTATTCAGCTTAATCCTGAATACATACTTAAAAAATGCGAGCTTAAATTAAGTATTTTATACTTGATTTTAGAATGGCATATTTTTTTCTGTGTACGGCTACGATTTCAATACCGGTTAACAATTTCAATCGGTTATTATCGGTTAACGGTTTCGGTTACAGTTTTAGTGCCTGAAAGAAATTGCTTTGAATAAATATATTATTTTAGTTCTATAATTTTAAGCAATGTTTCATGTTATTAAACTTTGACTCTGGTTTCTATTATTTTGGCCACCACTGTGTGTATACAAATGACGGGCGGCGTTTTGGCCTTATCGCTGCAATTAGATCGCGCGACTCCAGTAACCCTAACTAATCGCACGTAATTAAATATAATTTGGTATCGTTTACAGTTGTGTTGCGTTTCATGAACCGCTACGCGGCTATCTAGGACTAGAGAGAGAGAGAGAGAGAGCGGGAGAGTTACCTATGTAGGCCAGAGTTGCCAACGCATCGTTCACTCGCATAATTGACTAACTACCGACTGACTTCCCCGAACCCTTGACACCTGAATTCCCCTCTGTCCCTCTAAGCTCATTAAGAAACTCGAGAGTCTAAGGAAGCAGATACTTGAGAATAAGTTGAATGTGGTGTGAAAATGCCTAAATATAGAATTAATAGAACTTTTGATAGAAGCCAGACAAGCGAAAGAGATAGACAGACACTTGAAAAAGTCTTTTGCCGAAAAAAATAAATTATATGTATTTATAAAAATATTAATAATATTAACAAAAAAAATTCATATCCGCTAAAATTGGATTATCTGTAAAACAAAAATTTGTAAAAGGAACTAATAAATTAAATCTACTTATATTTATTGTTTATATTACGAGCATATTTAATTGTCAAATAAATAATTGAATATGCTCTTGAATAAAACTCAAAATGGTTGAAATACGCCTATCTGAAAAAGAAATATTTAAATATTAACTTAAATTTGATTTTAACTATGCATTTTTTTTAATAGTAAGTGAATTTTGGCTGACTTCAGGTCTGATAATGTCCATATGTCACTATATCAACAAACAACAACACACAAAACACTTGCAGAAAGCAAGTTTCAACACAATAACACAACAACAACAACACACAGAGGACTAGATCAGCTTAACAGTTTTTTTTGTCACTTTTGCGACTTAGAATTCTCAACTGGTTCTAGCCATTTAAATATGACATTGCTATCTTGCTCCTTGGTTCTTTTTTGTAAGGATTCTTTTCCATAATTTTATTTTCTTGATTAATTAAAATTTTTTAAAACAAAGTTGCTCAAAACTTTATGAATTTTTATAGAATAAATTAAAATAAAATTCTGTCAAAAATAAAAGAAAATTCCCTCGAAAGAGGCGAACGAATTTTCGTGTAATTTAGGGTCTTCAATTATTTCATTTACATGATTTTGAAATTTGAATGCAAAATGAATTTTTGCTTCCTTTTGTATAAAGTAGATTATATATATTATTATTATATATTTATTATATATTATATATTTCCAAGTGATCTATGAAACTTAAAAAAAGACTTCAAATGAATAAAAAGAGAGCTTGAAAATCTCTTTGTTTTTTTATAAAGTAGAATCTCTATAATTGAAGTGAAATATAGCCTCATAATCAAGAGGACACTGCAAGGTGGATCGTCAATTGTGGATGGTGGATGGTGGATGGAGTTGCATTGCTGCAATTTGTTTGCTATTGGCGTCTCTGACTCTTAATTCAACTGGCACTTAATGCCAAGGAGCTGGTGGAAAGCTGAAGAAAGGGAAAGGCAAGGAAAAGGGAAAGGAAGAGGAAAACGCGCAGCAGAAATAAAATTATTTAATTGCGCAATTAAGTGCACATTTGTAACGTTTTGCGCGACATCTGTCCCCGGGCCAGCGAAGCGCAGGAGAGAAACAGATACAGATACAAATACAAATACAGAGACAGAATGAGATACAGATACAAATACAGAGACGGAGACAGAGAAACCGAGACCGGAAATTCAATTGTTGAAATAATAATTACATTAGGACGTGCGCGCATGCGCGACTCTTTGCAGTCGGACACTCGACGGACACATTCGAGGAGCATATGGACTGACCAGGCCTGGACTAGAGACCGGGACCGGGACAGAGACCGAGACAGGGACAGGAACAGAGATCGGGATAGGGACCTATTACTGTACTATACTACTCCTAAAAGAGCGCGCACACCTTGCGCGACGAGCTGATTGACACGGCCACATGGGGACCTTATAGCCAACTTGTACCCAAACAGTGCACAGTGGGCACAAAAGCTAAAATACTTGTCATTAATAAATAAAAAAACCTCTTTACGAGGTAAAAGTCTAATGAAGAAAACATTTTCATACCCCACAATTTCTGTTATCCAATTTTGTGAGGAATAATACTAAGTTTTACATATAAATTATTTTAAAAAAATTGTTGTCTCTCGGCACATTGCGCTAAATTCTTCATACCCCATAAATATTATTTTTTTGGGCAGTGCCGTGAGACAACATTTTTTTTTAAATTAATTTATTTGTAATTATATACTAATAAAATTTAGTGAAAAAAAATGAAAAGACAAATATAGGAAAAAGGAAAGAACAAATATTTTATTTGAAATTGTGCGGGATTTGAACTTTTAAATTGTTTTTGACCACTGTTTTATATTTTTGCTAAATTTCTTATTTAATCGAATTTTCTAATTTTTGCCCTTCAAATTGTTTTGTTTTTCCAATTTTTGTACTTTGCGTATATTTATTACTTGAATTTCCTAATTTCTGTTTCCTTTTATTTCATCCTTACTTTGGTTTTTTAAATTTTTATTCTGAGTATTTTGTTCTCAAATTTTGTTAAGCCTAAATAAGTTGCCCAAATATCATCCGTCTGTCTGTTTTTGTACTCACTGTACATATACTTTATAATTTTTAAAATTTAACAAATAAATTACAACCTTAAGTGTGGGAAGTTCGAAGTATATATTCTAATTCTCTTTGTTTTTTCAAATTGTTAAACTCAAAAAAGCTTTGTATTTTATTTTAATTATTTTTTTTTGCATATTGCTCTGAAAATTATCGATAAAGTGCTTGAAATATTGGAAATCGAATAGATTAAAAAGCAATACTTTAAAATTTCAATTAATATAAGCAAAACGAGAAGATTTGTCCACTGTGCGACGACCTGACTGTACATTGAACCCGAATTCAAACTGAAACCCGCCAAATGGTCGATGGTCGATGGTCACAAGTCGCGTCTTTTGTTTGCCTTTCGACTGTAAATGAAGCGTGAAATTGGCCCAAAGTGCATTGTTTACTTCTTGTTACCGGCAACCCAACACTGCAATAATACAACACACATATAGTACGTATACTTATAACATACTATAATATAATGTCCATATAATGGCAACACCAAACTATTTGTATGCAATTGCCATTAACACTTTATTTATTGGCCAGTCAAAAGCGACTGAGGCAAGAGGAAGTGGGAACGAGAGAGAAGACAGAGGAAGAAGAAGAATTGAAGATGCATTTTGTGCTTCGATGGAGTTAAATAAAGTACTTATTATTGAATAAATACAAATGAGAAATAAATTGGCACATTATTTGATAATATCTTTAACATGCATTTAAACAAATTTACTTTTTGCACAAATGCAATTTTTTTGTAATTTTGTAATTGTTTCCGTTATTATTTATTACCAAAATGTCGAGTATGTATTGAAACGTATAAATAAACATTAAAGTAAAGCATTTAAATCTTGAAATATGTGTTTGTTGATATTACAAGTAAGAGATTAAAAAGCATAATAAATTAACGTTTTTCAGCTCAATAATCTGGCATATTAACTTGCATTATACTACAAATTTATTCCAAATTAGGTTATTTTTAAAATTTTACATTTTTTGAAAAGCTTTCAACTCTAACGGGTTTGTCAAATGTCAAACATGATTTTGATGAGCACTTTCTATTTGATCATTATTTGGCACCTAAATGTATTTTGCAAATCGCAAAATTTTGTGATTATTATTGTTTTTTAGAAAACTGTATATTTTTTTTTCAAAAATATGTGATTTTTTTGGCATGTCTAATACTATTTGAAAACTTTGACCTCTCATAACGATTTCAAATCTTAAGTAAACAATGTTTTTTTTAAACATTATTTGTGCTCTAAATTTATTTTGCAACTTTCACAAAACACAGAATTCAGCTTGAAAACTAATTAACAAAATTTATTCGCGTATTTTTGCTCATATGCTTATTTTATATTTTTATAGCTTAACTTTAAAAAGTTGACATATTCTGGATTTCTGTTAGATATTTTTGTCAATATTTAAATTAATGCACGTTGGAAGTTATTTGTGTATTTTTTTATTTATTTAATTTATTTGGTTCCTAGCGCTACAAGACAAGTCTGATAAATTAAGGTGCTAGTCATAATTTTGATTCAATTAATTTATTTCTTAAATTATTTTACTATTTATTTAATTAAAATGGGTAATAGATTAATTTAAAACAGAACTCGTTTAGTTTACTACTAAACAGCTTCCATTTTTCCTCTTTTGCGCAACTCGTCGTGTCTTGCAATTAAGAATCTTGACAGTTGGATGCAATAAACCAACCAAAAACGAACAGAGAAATAATAAAAAAAAAGGAGCAAACACGAGACGCTTTAACACTAAGCAGCATTTGAAATGCCAGAAAGCAACAAAGAAGGCAACACTCGCTGCGCTGCTTAAATTATGTAATTTATGAGGCGCAACAACCAAAGCAAAGGGCGAGAGGGGAAGGGGAAAGGGGCAGGGGGCAGGAAAACGCATCTATGGAAAACAAATGCGAAAGCAAACAAAAGTCTGGGAAATAAATTTCCATTTTGCTAATCAAATTTATTGCACTTTGTGCGAGGTTTATTCAATTACGTGCCCACTTCACACACACACACACACACATACGCACGCAATCACATGCTGAGCGCAACAAAGAGAGAGCGCGCGGCAAAGAGAGCGCGCGGCAAAGAGAGCGCGCACACATTACAGCTGGCCGCCATTATATATTTGAGCTCTCATCGGTCGCGTCCAATGCGACGTCGGCAGCGTGCGCGCTCTCGCTTGCACTGCCCAAGAGAGAGCGACGCGAGCGAGCGAGCGTATGCAAAAGAGAGCGCGTGAGAGAGGGAGGCGGAGCTGCTGTGCTCAACCTGCCGGCACAAGGCAAACGGCACCTGCAACGATCTGTTGTTCGATCTGCGATCGCAGCGCACGCTCTCTCTCGCTCTCGCTCGCTCTTACACACAGCTCTGGCCAGAAAACCAGTTGTTGCTATTGTATTGGTGTTGCTGCTGCTGCTGCTGCTGCTGTTGTTGGCTGCTGTCTGTAGCCGGTGTTGTGTTGTGTTTGGTTGCCCACCTGAGTTTTCACCGGCCTCTTTGCGTAGTTCGCTTGCGGCACTGACGCAGCCCGGTCACCAAAACGTCGTCGTCGCGCTCGAATCGAGAATGTTTCTATGTTTTAAACTACGTTCAACTCCAGTTACTATCAGTGTGTGTGCGTATGCGTGTGTAACGTGTGTGTGCGTGTTAAACTATATTTAAAATATATCTTAAATAAATACCTGATTACTTATTCCAAGTTGTGTGTTTGACTTGACTACAGCCCAGTTCAGAAAGACCGTCGGCAAGTGCTCGAGTTTACACTACTACAAATTATACAGTTCCTTAACATCCGGCACAAGTTGGTAAAGATAAAACTATATATTGGCAAGATCAGAGCGACGTTCCTGTACATTCCTGTATCATAGTTGCATTCTATTAAAAAAAGAAAAAGGTAAGCTGAAAAACAGTTTAAAATATCTTATAAAAAAGATTGTAATGAAATTTGAGATTCAATCTAGAAACATAAGCAAGTAAATAATAAAACAGTAAATAGATAGAAAGTATAAAATATCATTGCACTATTATTTTCGTGTCGATCCTAATAAATAGTTCATCAGACGTCCTAAAGTCTCCCAAACACTTCCATCTAATCATTTATCTCAATTAATACAAAAATAAAAACTTACTTTTTTCATACTTAAGAATTTCTCTCTAGGGAATTTCGTGGGGAGTTCTGTAGGGAATTCTGTAGGGAATTCTGTAGGAAATTCTGTAGGGAATTCTGTAGGGAATTCTGTAGGAAATTCTGTAGGGAATTCTGTAGGGAATTCTGTAGGGAGTTCTGTAGGAATTCTGTAGGGATTTCTGTAGGAATTCCATATTAAAAATTATCAAAATACAAAAATAAAAACTTGCAAAATAAAAACTTACTTTTTTCATATTTAAGAATTTCATTATAGAGTTCCCTAGGAAACTTCGTAGGGAATTCTGTAGGGAATTCTGTAAGGAATTCTGTAGGGCATTCTGTAAGGAATTCTGTAGGGAATTCTGTAGGAATTCTGTAGGGAATTCTGTAGGAATTCCATATTACAAATTATCAAAATGCATGCCCTAAAAACTCAATTTGTTTTAGAGCCTTGTTCGTTTAGCTCAGTAATCGGTATTCATAGTCCAAAAAGAACATCCACTTGACCTTATTTCTAACTTATGCCCATCAGCAACTCTTGTGATAGTTTCTAAACTGTAAGATCTTATATTACAATTAGCCACAGTCATATCTGCAGGTATTCAACGATCATTAGATACGATCTCGTATTGTTGAGTGTTTGTCTTACAAATGACCTGATTTGGAATTACATTTCACAAGTCGAGTAATCGACAATACCTATCTGGTACTTACCCCCATTCGAATATCGAATTCGAAATGAACTAAGCAAATCAAAAATTAAATATCATTAAATTTGATTAATTCACTCGGACATATCGGTATCGCCTCATACAGATATTGAAGCTCTTCTAAACCAGTTGAAAAGCAATCGACAAACCGAAAATTTGATTAACTGAAAGTACTGTGAGTACTTATTTATAGGGTATGCCACATGCTGATACGTTGATAGCTTTATCGCTGATTGGCTTTAATTAAACACCATTAAAGGCGTACAAAATATTGTCAGCTGCCGCGTCGATGGTAAATACAAAATCACGTTTTGTCATTGTGATGTCGTTTCAATGTTTCTCTCCTAATCACAACAATGAAATTTATACAAAATAAATGAAATTAACTATGGCCCCCGACTATCTAACTACCTCACAGATAATCATGTCAAACTGAACGTAGTCGAAGTCAATGTGGAAGTCGCTGAGTTTACTGTAGAAAAGATATGCTACGGTCAGTCGACAATTCGATAAGCTCCCTATCAATGTCACTCAAATGTAGGTTCCGCTTTAATACCCAAAACTTTTACACTTTTACAGCGGAAGATGTTGAACTCGTGCCTTGTAAATTGTATTTACTTTATTCGAATGGAAATTGATTTAATAGAAACAAATATTTCTATGGATATTCAATTTTTATAATAGTTTACTCCACTTTCACAGTCTATCAGGAATGCCACAGAAATCGCTTTCGCTTGAATTTCACCTCAATTCGCAGAATAATTTTGCGCGGAATAAACTAGCGCTTAATCCGTTGGCGTCCAATGCTGCCACCGAGTTCGATTTAGATTTTCGAAGTCAGGGACAGCGATGCCACATTTTCGAGTCAGAATTCGAAGAAAGGTATTTCAAATTTATATATGGAACCACTTCTGCTTCTCTTTAAATTTCCGAAAAAAACCTTTAACTTATTGTGCAATTTGTGAAAACATTTGTCACGAAGAGTTGCCAGACTAATGGCAGACAGTCGCTAGAGTTGTCGATTAACTTTTATTTTGTCGCGCCAATTGCTTTAAAATTTTTTGTAGCTAAACAAAGTCAATTATTATATAAATAAAGTTAGTTATATAAATTAAATAAGAAAAAAATGAAAAACTTATTGTTCTGCAATGAAAAACCTAAAAAAGTTGCTAAGCAAACCCTTGGGTAATTTAATCTGAGAAGGTGTCAACCCTTAGCAGCTAAAAATGCTAAAAAAAAAAATTCAATCTCTCGAGATTCTGTTGCACTTCGGGAATTTCCGCGCGGAAATGCTTTCTGCGGAATTCTAATTCGCTTGCAAGTTCTGTGGCACGCCTGTATAAAAAAGAACTATATTTTCTGAAGAATTCATTTCCTTTTATGATTATTTAAAGTCCCACCAAATCGCAACAAAATCGGACAAATATTACCATAGTTATGGCTGTTTTTATTTAAAATATTAGCTACAACTATTAAACTTAAATTTAAATTGAGTAACGGGTATTTTTAAGTCGGTGACTCGTAACTGGAAGAAAAAGGAAACCATTCCATTAAAAACAGCAGCGATAATCGATAATTTAGCTGAACTACTTGCACATTGATTTAATTAATAATAATGCTCATGTGACTTGTCACAATCAATTTCGTAATGCGTATTGCTAGTGACGCAAATAGACGCAACTATCTATAAGGCATCATCTCCTGCAGATAACGACTCAGATCTGCAATTGTCGATAAGATTTCATTAACTTTTCTTTTGGCTGGGCTGGAAAATTAAAATATGTATGTACGTCGGAGTACAAATACCAAATACCAAATATCGATACCAATATTCGCAGCGCAATTCAATTAGGCCAACACACAATTAAAACTTGTCACTAGATAGCGTCGCTTTCAATGCGTATCTATTAGATACAATGCACAGTTATCTATCTAGTTTTTGATTTGATATGGTGGCTGTACTTGTTGCATGTTCGCTGACATTTCCCAATTAGACGTGTCGTCGGAGGCGTTGACTAGATTTTATTTTGCTCTGCCCACACTCGAGTTCTGATAAGAACGCCAGTTGGCGCCAATAAGAAAACGCTCTGCATATGCTTCATTAATTTCCTGGCCCTTAAGTACACTCAGAAAAATGTATCAAGATTCGCGTACTTAAACTGCGGATATTCAAGTTCAAAGGGATGATTTTTCTGGGAAACTTTGGTAAGTTTTGGTATTGATTTAAGTCTGTAAAGGAAATCATAAATTATTTCTAGTTAGTACAAAACATTCTCATATTTAAGCTTTATTTAATAGCATTTAAAAATAGTGTTTTTCGCAATTAATAATTAAATAAATACAGCAACAATGCTTGATATTCAGTTATTTCAAAAGATTCTAATTTGATGTCAGCTTCGTCCGGCTAGAATCAGTTGAGAATTCTAAGACGCAGGAATGAAAAATACACCTAAAACAGATAATTTCATATTTGATTCAAGAATAAAAATATTAAAATAATTAAATATTAAGAATAAAACGTTTAAGACTTAAGAGCGCATATACTTAATTTTAGAATGGCACATAGTATTTCTCTGAGTGTATTGACCAACAAATGGAACATGCAAACATGAAATATCAACCTCAGACACAACCCCAAATTGCTCTCCGTCTCCGTCTGCGTCTGCGTCTCTTATCAAAACGTACAAGACAATGACAAAGGGCAGAAACACGGATGCATCTCCGTCTCCCCCTCCGTCTGTTAACTTGGCCAACACAAAGACTGAAAGCCAGCGCCAGGCGTTGAGCAACAGTTGTTCGCATACAGCTTTAAGCCCTCCCCTTTCCCCAGCCCCCAACATCATCAGCTCCGTCTTGGCCAGCTCCTTTGGGCCAGAGCGTTTTTAACATGCATTTTATGAGTAATTGGCCCCGC